>JARHVA010009457.1:47500-312853 GCA_037957365.1 Torreya grandis | reverse complement strand
TTCTTTACTTAACATAGTATATTTATTTTGATATCTCTTAAGTAGATTGATTTATGCATGTTTCATTTTTAGGACACTCATTGGATCATGCTCCACATATGTAGACTTAGTTTCATATACTCATATTCAGCTTCACGAGCTTCACTTCTTAGGTAAGTCTAGCTACACTTCTTTTTCCTTTATTTTAGTCATTTTGATTTGATTCATTTATAAAATAAAGTGGGAAGGGCAATTTTAATCACCCAAAATTGGTATTTGAGTTCTAAGAGTGATACTTGAGACTACCTATTCCTATCTTATCTTATCCCTAGACCTATCCTAGAGCCTATTATAACACTTATGCTGCCTTCATGTGGACCAAAAATGTCCCTAGTTAGTCTAAAATTAGTCCTAAACCCTTATTTCATGATCATGGCCCTTTGTACCTAATGTTATTCTAGATGGAAACTAGCACCATAATAATGACACTAGTACTATGTGGTGTTAGTATCCCAAAAATGGTGCTAATGTCCTTTGCACTAGCTTCCCTAAACAAATATATTTTTAAAAATTAAAGCCTCTTAAGGTCATCCTAGACATATTTTATCATCTAAACAAGAAACATAATGGTATAAATTCATGACTTTTATTACTCTATCCACTATATGTAAATTAGATACAAATTACACATTCAAACATGAAACAAATTGATCATAGTTAAGGTTATCAGTCCTTGTTCTGCATACTACCATCTACATCAACCTTAATCTTAGTTTTTGTAGATTTATAGTCTTAAGAACATTCAAGGCCACTATTATACTAACATAACTTGTATTTACACCAACACTTAGGTGGGGAGAACTACATTGGGCTTGATCCCTCCTCAAAGTATTGGTATGTAGGCAACTCTCTTCACAGTAGGGTGTTAATCCATGTACAACTTACCCTACTAATGCACACACTTTCCATCTCATACCATAGTATTATTAAGGATTAGGTTTTTCACAATAAATCATCTATCATAGGCATACTATAGGATTCTATAATTTGTGTATATAGGAATAGAACCCAAGAACCCATACATAGGTGTACTTAGAAGATTGGGATAGTCCTACACATAGGACACTACCACTAATATTTGGGACACTACCCCCACTTTACCAATAATTATAATAATTTAAAATTGTGGAACTACTATATAGGAGGGTTTATGATATATGGATCCAATTTACAACACTCAGACTAACTTCTGTCTCAGGTTTTAACACTCAGATCATCTGTATCAGGTATTTTTTAGCTAAGTCTTTATTTACACTATCTATTACTATTTTTAAAAATGTCAAAGATAATCAATTATATAAAAAATCATTGGTTGTATTTATTGAATATTACTTCCTTGATTTAGTGTTATCAACCCTTTAATCAAACATAAGATTTGCATATGTTAATTCTTAAAAGGTTAAAACAAAAAGATGCAAAGGACCATTTCCATTAAATAAAATCTAAAGACCAGACTTTATAAAACTTGTGAAGCAAAACTTGAAAAATATTTATTTATATTTTGATACCTAGCCATTTTATTGAACCTAGACAAAACCTTGAAACCTTTGCATGACTACTAAAAACTTTAAGTATTGAACCAAAAATAGATGTTGCTCCTTCATGGTAACTAAAAATAGTCAACATTCTAGCAACCTCTATATACACATAATATTTTTAAACATTATCAATTACTAAAGATTTATTTCTTGTATAAATCTATTTAGTTTATATCTCTTTGAGTGAACACCTTAAAGGGTGCATTAGGAAATGGGTGGGTAGACTGTTAGTTATTCATAGGATTTTCATCCCTTATACTACCACTTGTAGTCAATACAACCTTTTCCTATACACTTCCCTAAGCTTTAACACCTCTCTTACACACTCTTCCAAGTAATTCACTACCTTATTTGGCCCCTACCTAAGTCACAAAACCTTTTTGACATTTATAAAATAATTTTTTCCTAGGCCTACCCTATATTCTAATTTATATTTGCATGTTATGGGTCTAGGTCAGCCTTGGTTGACCTAGACTGGATCCTAACTTGTTTTTATCAAATAATAATACATAGTTAAATTGGGTAGACCATTTTGGATAAACTTTTGTAAAGGTTTAGGGTTAGATTCAACTATATATACATATTAATTTTTCCATTTATTAGAGAGATAAAATTTAATTATTCATTTGTGCTTCTTTACAATCTACTTTTTGACAATTCTCTTGAGGAGTTATTGCTTAGAGTTTATACTTGGAGAAGAATCTTGTATTGTGGAAAAGTATTGGATGTTTAGGCTTATATTAGTGATCCTTAAAAACCTTAACAACCTATTATAAAACACCTTTGGATAAGTTAGAGATTGAGTCTCAATGGGTTTGTCTTTAGGTAAGTATCTTTAACTTTCCTCCTCTATTTTAGTAAATAGAAGTAGCATAAGTAATGGTTTTTTGAATATATTGTTGTATCCGTGCATTAGGTTTTTTATATATACAAATCTTAATTAGAATTATTCTATCCATGATTACTTTTTATATTTATTACCCACACTTTGTGCCATAGTATTTAGTGATTACTAGATTAGATTTTAATTTACTTGTCATTTACTTAGTGAATATGAAAACATTAAACCTAGCTAGGGTTATTACATAGTGTTTCTTAACTAGAGGCTTTAAGATCCTCTCTAATGATATTATTATGTTAATATATCCCTTAGTCAGATCTAGTGGATCGATCTTGGTCATGACCTAGAATATGTAATGTATCAACAAATGGAAGTGTAAGTAAGATTTATCTTCTCTGAGCTAAGATTGATTAATAGGTTAACTACATTTTTCTTTATATGCATTCTAG
Organism: Torreya grandis; assembly: GCA_037957365.1. NCBI lineage: Eukaryota > Viridiplantae > Streptophyta > Pinopsida > Cupressales > Taxaceae > Torreya > Torreya grandis. Next base: position 309,986 of record JARHVA010009457.1, on the reverse strand, counting down.
TGAACCCAACATGAATTAAACCCTTGTGGGTTTTCTTTCATGCATTCATTTTTATCATCATATAATACATTTTTATTTTTATAGTATTGTATCAAAATTGTTAGTATAATTATAATAATCTATACATAGGTTTAACACACAGTCACCCCAAAATTTCTTTATTTTATCTATATATGTCTTTTCCAAATACAGGTGATTGGATTAATCAGATTGACACAATATTATTATTTAGTTACAATATTTCATACATAATCAACCAAATCAACTCCATTCATAGTTCTTATTTTTGAGCGTACAAGCTTACTTGCATAGTCAAGTCAATTGACTCTATTCACATATTCTTTTTTAGCACATAGGTTTTGTAGACTCCATCGACCCAATTGCCTCTATTTACAACATATTTAAATCCTAAATTGAGCATCACAACATAAAATTTGAAAACTGGACATCTTTAAAACCACCAAGGTTCATCATTACCTTCTATCATTTTATTTTTTCATTTACAATATTATTTTTTCATAAGTTTTCAATCTATAAAAATGAAAACCTATAATGAACTAGGTCAATTAGCTCAACATAGTTATATAGCCTATCTTATATATAAAATAAATAATTTACTTGTTTGATTGTGTTCTTTTGGATCTTGATTTTACATAAAAATAGTGACCCCTATAAACTTTGTTATTCATTGTTTTCATACATTATCAATTGAACTGACTCTATACTCTTCACAATCAAATAAATTAACCTATCTTGTTATTAATTAGTTCACTTTTATTTCAATTGATTGCATTCTTAGAATAACAAACATAGATTAATTAGGTAGTTTTTCAGTTTACCAATTTAGTCCCACTATTTTTCTCTTATGCACACACTTCCAAATCACTTTACACAAAAAAACATTAAAATAGTTTCTTACCAAGGTCTACCTACTTGGATTTCATCACTAAGGGGGAACCCAACTTGGTTTTTTGGCCAAGTATAAATACATGGTTGATGGTATAGATTGACAAAGAACTCGACACTCTTATCACTGTGGGATTATGAAGTGAGGGGGTAGGTCATAATACCAATCTAATACCATCACCAACATAGATCCTTTTCATCCTAAACTACTTGAAACTATCCATAGATTGCTTTTTAGTTCCTTCTTACACCTATTTATCCATCATCTTAATTTGGAATTTTATTATATTTTAACATCTAGTAATGACCAATTAGTTAGCATTTATATTTAAGTTTTTGCTTGTTATTTGATCATTGTATTTTGTATTATAAAACTTACATTAGCTAGAATTAATGCAAGGTTTGTGCTATATGTTGAAATTGGATAAATCACATTGATCTAATTACTTGTGTTCTTCAATTTATTTCCTATTGTATTGTAAAAAATTTCTCTATTTTCATAACACTATCGTCCCTATCAACACATTCTCTTATAGACTATTCATCTTATTTTCATTCAGTGCATAATTAACTTGTTCAACTATGTATCTTATAAACATGTTTTGTTTCTTATCTTGAATTACATATTTTATATATCTAATTATGTCCTATTTTTAATTATATTTTATTTCTTCATATTCAGTACATATTTGACCCATACAACTATGTTGTTGAGAATTATTCTTGTTGTTGAGGTTTGGCATTGACATTGTAATACATGTCAAAGGTTCTTAAGAAAGATTTTCATGAGGTCATTAAAGAATGTTATTATTTGATAGAATAATTAAGAGGTATGAAATTATTTGAGGATAATTTAAGGTATTTGATCAATTTGTATAATTTTCAAGGAGTTTCAAGGTGAGCTTACAGGGGTAAAACCTTAAGTCTAAGTCTACAACTAGACTAGTTTTAGACCCTACTTGACTAATGAGGTGTCATAAGGTTTTGTCAAGGCATATGAAGCATGTAAAGTTGTGTTTTATAATGTGATATGTTGTTTTATCATGTAAGTGAGGTGGAAAAGACATGGAAAGAGGCATGAAGGTCAATTTTAAGGCATAATATGATTTGCAGATCAAGGTCTAGAGAGCAAAGAGAGAGATGGTGGAAAAATGAAGTATGAGAATTTCAAGATAAGAATGAGAATGTGAGAATTTTAACTAGTGTTATATATTATCCTAGGTGTGTTTAAAAAAATTTAGGTCATGGTTTGCAGATAAGCCATGAAAATTAGTTTTGAGGTCTTTCAAGTGCACAGAATGAAGGGTTCTCAACCTAAAAAGGACTTATAAGTGTTCATTGGCATGTGTAATCTCTAAATGGTAAATTTATATACTAAGGAGAGATGGGGAAGGGTCATATATAATATATCTAGGTACTATTTTTGTAAATGACGTGCAATCTTTTATGAACAATTGTTAACAACAAAAATAGTGTTAACCCTCTCTAGAAACCTAATAGTGACCCACTATGAAAGATTTTGTTATAAATTTATCATAATATAATGGTACAGATATTTAATTGATTTTAGGTCGTATATAACTATCCTAGGAACCCTTAGGTATGATTGGTTTTTCAAGTTAGTGAGTGAACCCTACATGAAAGGCCTTGTTTCTTAATGATTTATTATAGCAGTCAATGTTGATCAATTCAAAGTTGATAAATGGATGGAAGAAAAATATTGAGACTTTTATTTGATGTAAATGGTGGTTTTTAGTAGGGTATATCCATCAATTATTATAAATTTATCATCCAATTTGACCTATCGCTAACATGCCTAATGATGAAAATAGTGAGAAAACAAAGCAAAAGTGAGAAGTTAATTAAGGATGTGTTATCATGGAATAGGGATGAATAAAAGTAAATGAATAAATTATTCAATAATTTTAAGACATTTTAATATTGGATATAATTTTTATAGGTTAGTGGATATGATGAAAATGTTTCTCATAAGTTGACTTTTCTGGTTCAGATGAGATAGTGAGGTATAAGACTATGAGATTGGTATGCAAGGCCAATATTTCCCTTTAAAAATATTATTTATATATGTAATAATGTTATAATGAAATAATAGGAAATAATAGGATCATCTAAATTAATTTTAATTATATAAAAGTGGTCATATATGTGTTTAATTTCATTATTTCCATGATTGTGTTTTGAGGCTAGTTGGTAGTTTTGAGTGGGCTACTTGCAGAGAAGGGCTTGAGTTATTTTACCATATGTGATGAATTATATTTAAATTAGTTAATTTTTTGATGTATTTAAAGTTATGTTTATATTTTTTATTTATCTAATTAATTTTTTATCTTCAATAGTTCAAGATAAACTTTTTGGGTATGTACATGGCTAATTGTGAATAGTACTAATGGCATGATTTAAGTGGTGATTAGAGATAAAATATGTCATGTATATAAGAGGATATTACTAGGGGTATATTTTAGTTTCATATTAATTATTCATTCTATGTATTAATTTTTAAAGTTCTCCAATAAGATCAAAGGTTAACATGTGTTAATGAAGACCTAATTGAATTAGGTCTCCCTAAGGCCTAAAAGAAGTTTTGGTCCTATATGATATGACCAACCTATTATAATTTTTAATTATAATTTTTTACATATAATAAGGCTTATTTTATGAAAAATATAAATGTTAAAGTGTTTATGTCTGACCAATAGGTGTATGATCAAGAACCTAATATAAGAACAAGGCCTAATAAGCCTGATTGACTAGTTAGAAAATGAGAGAGTTAAAACAAATAATATAGAACATTGAAAAGATGGAGGTATTATAGAGAATTATAAGTGTTAAAATAAACTATAATAAATATATTAAAGTTTTAATATATATGAAAATTAAGGTTAGATGACCTAATCAAGTCAAGAAGAGGGCTAGTTGAGCAAAGAAGTCTAGAAGATAGTTTGAGAGGGATAAGATTATGAAGAGATGAAGATGTGGTCATCATCATTTGGTTGAGAAAAAATGTGATCTAAATGTGATCAAATAAATTAGGTGAATGAACTGGTACTGAGTCATCTAAGGGGTTGGTGCCTCCCTATAAGTGGGTGCTTACTAAAGCCTAGTCAAGTGGGTACTTGTTTAGTTGGGGTTAGTGCTCCATGTGAAGTTGGTTATTCACTAAAAATTGATTTTTGTATTATATAATAGTATTAAATCTAAAAATATTAGTTGGGTTTCTTCCCCTTAAGGATTTACCACTCATATATGTGTTTCTTGCATTATGCTCATGTGAATGACTATTTATGCATTACTATATCTTTGTATTATTTTGATTATTCAAGGAATGTTAAAGTACATTTGAAAGATATTTTTAAGAGAATAATTCACCTAACCCCCCTCTTAGTTATTTTATTTATAAAATTTGGTATCAAATCTTGGTCCTTTGAAGACAAGTCTAAAAACTTGAAGGTGATTGTAAGAAGCACAAGATGTCTTATGATCAATAGGAAAAAGACAACATGTATGATGAAGTATACTATGAAAATGAATAAAGAGAAGATAAATTATACCTTGAATCTAAAATCATAAGATACCTTGATTATTTAAATCATAAAAATAAGACTATCAATGATCTCACTAGTTAGTTAAAAGGTGTCAACACAAGGTGTAAGTCAAAGGAAGTTGAGTATGACCAGTTAAAGACATAGCTAGATTATTTGAAGTTGATCTTGAGAAACTCATAGATAAAATGAGAAATCTTGAGAGAGAGAGTGTGAGAATTCAGAATAAGTTAAGAGTACCAAAATGAAAAAGACCAATTAGGTAGCTCAATGTAATAAAGGATAGGTCATCATAGGACCATGATAAAAGGAGCAATCAGTCAAGAGGTACGTACATAAATATTATTTGATACATCTTTCATAATGTAAAACACATTAAAATATTATGCTCTAATAAAATTATAAGGCCCTTTAGATTCAACAAGACATTTGAAGCTCCTAGAATGCATGATAAGAATCAAACATTAATATGAAAACCAAAGCAAGTTAGGATGGATCATATTGATCTCAATAGTTAAGATGGACTATTTTGTGAGGAGGAACATAAGACCAAAGAGGATTCTATGCTATATAAAACTTCCTTTGACATTCAAGATGAAGGCATGAAATGGTCTATAAATATTTGTTGCTCAAGACACATCAAAATACATAGAAATAAGTTCATCTTATTGAAGAAGAATGTTGTAGGAATAGTGAGGTTTGGAGATAACACAATAGCCAATATAGTTGGCAAGGGTGTCTTAAGTTTGGATAATGGAAATACCAAGACATAAAATATGTTGTATGTGAAAGGTTTAAAACATAACCTTCTTAATGTAAGTCAAATGTGAAATCAAGGACATAAACTAACCTTTCATGATAGAGGGTGTGAGATAAGGAGATCCAAATTAGGAAGGATAATTTCCAATGCTAAGAGGATTGAGAATAATCTTTATGTCTTGAATGAGATAAAGGAGAGATCATTCATGAGAAATATATATGAAATTTGGCTATGGCAAAAAAGGATAGGTCACCTAAACATTGACAATTTGGTCAAGATTATCACTAATAAGTTTGTGAAGAACATGTCTAAGATCACCAAACTTACAAACATACTTTTCAAGGCATGTCAACATGGTAAATAGATTAGAAGAAGGTTCAAGTCTAAGGAGTACTCTAGTAGAAGAACCTTAGAATCAATACACACTAATATATATGGGCATAAAATATTTCAAAGCCTTCAAGGAGATATATACTTCATATTACTCATAGATGATTACACAATAATGAATTGGGTTGCATTCTTGAAATAAAAGTCAGAAGATCTTGATAATTTCAAGGCATTCTTGGCTCTTGTTTAGAATGAGAAGAATGGGAAGATCAAGGGACTAAGATTTGATAGAGGAGGAGAGTTTTACTCTAATGAGTTTGATGAATTCTAAGAGGTTCATAGAATAAGGAGATAATTATTAGTAGTTAGGACACCTTAGTAGAATGGGGTAGTAGAAAGGAAGAATATGACAGTTCAAGAGATGGCTAGAACTATGCTAAATGAGTCTATACTATTTGAAGGATATTGGAGAGAGGCATTCAACACTACAGTCTACATTTTGAATAGAGGAAAAAGAAGGATGAATGACAATAATAATCTTTATGAACTATGGAAGGGAAAACCTACCAATGTGGAATACTTTAGAGTATTTAGGAGAAAATGTTTCATCAAAAGAGATGATGAAGACTTGGGAAAGTTTGATTCTAGATATGATGAAGGTATATTCTTAAGGTACTCATCAATGGGCTTAGCATATATATTTTATAAAAAGAGGTTAAAAAGTATAGTATCAATCCTCAATATGAAGATTGATGAGACAAGGAAATCACACTCACAATCAAAGGACACTTTAGAGAATCTAGACTTCAAGAATGAAGAGGAGACTATAGAGGTTGATGAAGAAGAATAAGTTGAAGAGAGATAGGATTCAAAAGTACCCTCAAGATAGATGAGATATTTAAATAATAATTTATTTAGCTAATATTAATCAAATTATAAGGGCTATTATATACCCAACAATATAATATAACTATATCCCAAAATATAGGATGTTACAATAATAATATACCTAGAATGGATGTCATAGGTAAGACCATATAGAAAATTAAAAAATAATATTACTATGATGAATTAATCATAGAATATAATAATTTAACATTATCCCCCTTAATTAAACATAGCTTTATGTGAATAAGAGATAAATTCTCTAAATGCCTCAAATTTGTCATGTGTAAGTGACTTGGTGAAGACATCTACACATTGTTCTTTTGTTGGGAAATACTAGAGATAAATGTTGTATTGTTGTACATGTTAATGAATGAAATAAACTTGTACCTCAATGTGTTTTATGTATTCATGAAAGACTAGATTACAAACAAGTTTGAGAATACCCACATTGTCATAGTATAGGATGGTAGGTGTCTTTTGTGGTAATCCCAATCCTTCTAATATGCGACATAACCATATTGATTCATAGATAGATCCTCTTATAACAAGATATTTTTATTTAGTGGAAGATCAAGAAATAAAGTTATATCTATTGATCCCCTAAGATATATGACTAGATCCTAAAAATAACACATCTAGAAGTGGATTTTTATCATCAATATTTCTTACATGATCTAAGTTAGAATATCATGTCAACAAGAAATTGTCATTATTCTTATATTATAGGTCAAATTATATTATACCCTTGATATATCTTAGTATTCTCTTTTATAATTTCTATTGAGATATCTTTGGCTCCTACTGAACCTTGAAAGATAGCTAACTGTATAGATGATGTCTAGCCTAGTATATGTTAAGTAAATAAGACTCCCAAGAAACTATCGATAGAGAGTTGTATTTACTTATGATGATGGATTTGTAAAAGATAACTAAAGCCTTGTCTCTATATGTGTATAAATTAGATTATTTTTCATCATCCTAAATTTATCAAGTGTTATCTTAGTATATTTCATTTGGGACACAAATATGTGGTATTCCTTTTGCCATAATTCTAATCTAAGATAATAATGTAGAAGCCCAAGATTTATCATGTAAAATGATCAGTTAAGATCTTTCTTGGTTAAATATATCATATTAAATAAAATACGAATGATGAGTAGATCATCGACATATAATACAACAATTACAATCTCTCCCCCTTACTATTTTAGGTAGAGATTTGGATTGTAGGGACACCTTTGGAATCCATGTTGGATGAGATGCTCATTGATATTTATGTATCAAGATTAGGCAGCCTATTTGAGACCATAAAAATATTTTTACATACTTTTCCTTCATTACCAAGTGAGACAAAACCTTATACTTGTGTGATGTAAATTTCTTCTTATAGATCTCCATTGATAAAGGCACTTTTTACATCCATTTGGTGGATCCTCCATCCAAATTGTGTAGCCAAAGTTTATATCATTCAAATTATTTTGATCTTGGTTGTAGGAGCATATGTCTCCTCATAGTCTATGATTTCTTTCTATGCATATCCTTTAGCCATGAGTCAAGCCTTGTGCTTGTCTATACTACCATCTACTTTGTATTTTATTTTGAAGACCCATTTATAGCCGATTGGTTTCTTCCCTGGTGGAAGATCTTCAAGCTACCATGTTTTGTGTTTCATTAGTGATTGATATTATGCATCCATAAAATTATTCCAAGGTTTAGACTTTAAGGCTTTTTGAACTATCAAGGGCTCTACTAATTCTATAACTGTGCTCATTAGGGCCAAATTGACCTCATCTTGAGTCATGCTTCAAGTCTTTGGTCTAGTAGTCAATGTGTCTAGAACTCTATCTAGTTTAACATCTCTTAATGTACTTGTATACAATTTATGCATACATTTAAATATTTTTGTGGGTTGATCTATATTAACTAACAGATCATCCTCATCATCATTATCACCTTCAGTGTGGTTATGACCTTACAAATTAACTAGAGGTCTGATTATTAAATCATGTGAGTTTGTGGAAGGAAAATTGGTTTTAATTTTCTCATAAAACTATACATCCCTACTAATGGAGATATATTTTAATAAGGGTCCATAAATTTTTAGGTTAATGACTCTTCATTATACCCTAAGAAGATATAACACATGGATCTGTTATCCAGTTTCTTTCTCTTCTTTTTAGGAACATGCATATAAGCCTTCCATCTAAAAACTTGAAGATGAGAAATGGAAGGTTTATGCCCTATCTAGGCTTCTTGTGGAGTAATATTAAGAAGAGTTCTAGTGGGTGACCTCTTCAAAAAATAAAATTTTATTTTCACTACTTCTGCCCAATATGTGCATGCCAAACCTGAATCTTCAATCATGTTACGCACCATTTCCATGATACTGTATTTTTTCCATTCTAAAACACCATTATATTATAGAGTGTATTGTGGAGTCATTTTTCAATGAATTTCATGTTATTTAAAATAACTAAAAAATGATTTACTAGTGAATTCTCCACCTTGATCTGAGTGGAGAGCCTTGATTTTTTGACTAGTTTTAATTTCAATGAATATTTTGAGCTCTTTGAAAGTATTATAGGCTTGGTATTTGGTATTTAAATAGAATACCCACATATTTCATGATTAATAATCACCAAAGAGCATGAAATACTAAAATTGATAGTGACTAGATCTCATGGGGTTGCATAGATTGGTATGCACTAGATAAAGCTTACCATATGCTCTTAAGGAACTTTGACCAAAATATGTTTGATGTTATTTTATTTTTAGACACTAATGTATAGATATATATTTTTATTAAAAAAATGAAATATATGGACCGTGTTCTGACTGTTGAGTGCTTTTAGGTATCTAAAACTAACATAACCATATCTACTATGCCATAGATTGGCTTAGTCTGAATCTTGAGCTATAAGTGCTTGGTCATTTGACTGAACAAAGTCAAGTTAGAACATTTTGCCAAATCTTGAGGTTAATGTAAAAATTATCAAGCATTTTACTTATCTTTGGTCAAACACATCTTTTTTCCACATATGCAATCAAATTTAACCTTGAAGTTATGGTTAAGGAGATGACTGACAGATAGAAGATTCTTTGTGAGTCCTGAGGCATAAAAGACATCTGAGATTTTGAAATCATGTCATCCAAGTGGTAAGGAGATATTACTAATGCCTTAAAATTTATAGGATAAATCATCACCTAAAGACACATGATTTTTTGAGGTGTTTCTTTCATGTTTGAGAACCAATCTTGTCTTCCAGTCAAATTTCACCTGAGTCAACATACTAGATAGAAATTTGTGATGTTTATTCATCATGAGACTATGTATCATACAATAATTCCTCATCATATTGAGTGTCTTCTTATTCAACAATGTTGCATTTCTAATTAGGTTTATTCTTCTAATGCCCTATCTTTTTTCCTTTTCCTTTATGTGGATGAGTTGATTTTTGATGACTAGGCTTCTTGTTTCTTAAAGAGCCCTATGAAAATAAGTTGTACCAATAATTATTTAGCTCATGGCCTATCTTTCCACATATAAGGAAAATTTTTTGTTTTTTATCCCCTATGAATGACAATGTTGACCTTGATTTTTTTTAGAAAACTTGATCTGCTTCTTACCTTTTTATTGATTAGAGGCAACAACATGTTCTTCTAATTATTATTCTTCTATATGCGTAGACTCTTTCCATTTAAAAAGTTTACCAACTTGTCAAAAGATGGTTTTTATTCTATGATTATCAAAGTAGTCATGAATATCCTATAGGAGAGTGGTAGTGCTCTCGGGATAATAGGTACAAGAGATGCATCTAACATTGTTTATCCCAATGCTTGGAGTGAAGTCTTTAAGGTTGAAACACAATGTAGAAAAGATTCCACTTTTTCACTAGAATTTAATTTGAGGGAATGAAGTTGAATCTATAAATGAAGGTTGGTTCCTTCATTTTTGGCCTCATAGATTATCTAAATATTATCCAAGTGTCTTTTACTATTGTGGCCTTATAGATATGAGGTTGTACCTCATATGAGACTCGAAACATGATTATTACTTTGAATTTTGATTAAATTTTTCAAACTTAATTTGATGATTAATGTTAGTAGCATGTTGGGTAAGAGTTCCATTTACAACAAGCCGAATGTCTTCAAATTCCAAATGTGTCTTGATTTTAGTTTTCCAAATGGTATAGTTGTCACCATGGAGAAGCTGTGAGTCTGGTAGAAATAATTTGGCCCCTTTTTTGCCATTGTGAAGAATATAAACAAAGGTAATGGATTGGTTCCTTATCACTCTAAGTATCAAGGTCTTCCTTTTGTTATACCATTAGTCTAAGATACCAATCCTTTCTTTATACACACCCTTCTGATATACCCATCAGTATGTGAAAGAAGCTCACCTTTTTTGTATACCCAACATTACATGGAAGAAGCATAAACATATGTGAAAGAGATTGATATTTGTTACTTAGATAGTACTGAAAGAGGTTCAATTAGTCATTAGCATCTGCTTAGATGGAATTATTCATATGCATGTATAACTTCACTATATACTTAGAATTTTCACCTTGAAGATTTATGCCTTTCAATTGAATCAAATGGGTAAAATGGAGGGATGGATCAGTGATTATTTAACCTTATTTCTTTTTGACAATTGATAAGGTTGATGCCCAGATGTCATTGTTTCAACTATGATAGGCTATGTATGTAGTAACTCAAGTGCAATGACATTACCCATAAATGTGAGTTAGAGGCACAGCTATGATGGAGCATTACAAATGTGTAAAAACACACTATTTTGTGTTTTTTTCTTGAATTTACTTGAAAAAATGAAATAATAAAATGATTTTTGTAAATAAACTATTACAAATTATGGAAAATAAAATTTTGTTTAGAGAGAAAAAGAACCCCCCTTTGATTGTTAAAGATTTTTTCTTAAATAAAAAAATACCTTCCTAAGATTATATGATGAAAAGAAAAATTTGACCCCCTCTTATTTTTATTAAAAATGAGTATGCTTGAATTCTTGACCTATGCCTTGGTTCAAGGTTTTACAAAAAGTGATGTAGCCATGTTTTATACATAGCAATTCAAAATTGTCGATGAATAAAATTTTATTTAAAGTTTTCTAATGTCAAACATTTCAGGTAAAAAAAAACTAAATGAAAGACCACTAAGCTATGTATGTTTCACATTATATCAATGTATCATTCTTAATGATCAAATAAGAATAGATCCATCATGCTTGTCATGGAAAGGTATTAGGTTTGGCAGATATAAAGAATTGGGAACTTAAAATGCCAATTTATAAGACTGATATGAGGTATGAAAATGATCTAATCCTAGATGCTTCATGTCCTTCAAAAGAGCTTATTGATAGCTTAGTGAACTATAGTTTCAACAATATCAACATAGGTCTAATTTGTACATAGCAGGCTCGATCCTCAAATTTCCAAATTTAGACTGAGCTTTAATTAAGGTTTGATAGAGGTTTGTTGTTATAGTTTCAACAATCTCAACCTAGGTCTAATTTGTACGTATCATCCTCAATCCTAAAATCTCTAAATTTAGATTGAGATTTAATTAAGCTTTGATAGAGGTTTGTTGAAATAAATTCAACATAACTCAATGTTAACATACACAAGTGCCTTTGTCACCCAAACTCAAAAATGACTCATTGAGCAATCCTTAGACTACCACTACCCTTTGTGAAATTATACATCTAAGTCTTCTACATATGATAAACACTAGGTTGCTTAGATTGCTTTTTCCCTTTAGTGCAGTGAGCCTCAAAGTGATTCTCATAGCTATAAAGGTGCATTCTAATGGGTTTAATATGAGGGCTTAATAGATTAAATGTCTAGATTAGTCAAGGACATGAGATCAAAATATTCTTATTATGTCCTTCAAGGTTACAAGATTTTAGATGCTCTGAAACCAAATAAGATCTTGAAATAATAATTTATTCATCCAATATTAATTGAATTACAAGGGATATTATATATCCAACAATATAACACAACTATATCCTAAAATATAAGAAGACGGTGTAATAAAAATATACCCAAAATGGATGTCATAGGCAAAATCATATAAAAAAATTAAAAAATAATATGTCTATGGTGAATTAATCACAAAATATAATAATCTAACAATAGATTCAAAGAGATCACCCTAAATCTCAAATCATTGGCAATAAGAATGCATGTTTGAAAATAAGGATAAGACGGTAAATAATCTAAATCAAGATAATGTTGATTTATTATCCAAGATTAAACCTAAGAGTATTATATAATCAATCAAATGAAAATTTTGGATAGGTGTTATGAATGAGGAGTTAGATCAAATAGAGAAGAATGATACTTGGGAACTAGTTCTTAGGCCTAAAGATAAGAATATCATTGGCACAAAATGGGTGTTTAGAAATAAGTTGAATGAAGATAGAGTAGTCACTAGGAACAAGGCTAGATTGGTATGTAAAGGAAATGCAAAATTTGAAGGGGTAGACTTTGAGGAGACCTTTACACTAGTATAGATATTGGAAGTGATCATATTGTTTCTAGCATATGTAAGATTCAAAAGATTTAAAGTATACTAGATGGATATCAAATTTGTATTTTTGAATGGGAATTTGGAAGAGGAAGTGTACATTGAACAACCTAAGGGGTTCTCACTATCAGATGATAAAGACTATGTTTGTAGATTGAAAAAGGCTCTATATAGTTTAAATCAAGCTCCTAAAGCTTGGTATGCTAGGTTGGATAGGTATCAGTTGGATCAAAGATTCAAAAGAGGAGTTGTAGATAGTAATCTATACATAAAAATAAAAGATGACCATCAGTTGAAAGTAGTTGTCTATGTGGATGGCATTATATTTGGTGGAACCAATGAGAACATGACCAAGGCCTTTGTATAGGTGATGTAGAAAGAGTTTGATATGTCCATTCTAGGATAACTAGCATTCTTTTTTGGGTTGAAAATCACTCAATCTAAAAAAGGTATATTCATCTCACAAGCCAAATACTTAAGAGAGATGTTGAAAAAGTTTGATATGGAAGATTAAAAAGTAGTTAGTACACCCATAATCATAAGGTTTAATTTTAGCAAGGAAGATGAGTCTTCAAAGCTCAATCAAACATCATACAGGTCAAGGATTGGAAGTTTTTTATACACCACAACCTCTAAACTTGACATCATGTAAGCAGTAGGGCTTGTGGGAAAGTTTCAAGTAGATCCAAAGGAGAATCATCTAAAAGAAATTAAAAGGATACTTAGGTATCTCAAGGGGACTATGGAATATGGATTGTGGTATCCAAGAAGTAAGGATTTCAACTTGATAGCCTACATAGATGTAAATTATGTAGGAAGTATAGATGATAAAAAAGTACCAGTGGAAGATCTTTCTTATTAGGTGGGTGCCTAGTTTCATAGATAAGAAGGAAGAAACCATCAATAACATTATCTAATTATGAGGCTGAGTACATAATAAATTCATGTTTTACTCAAGTCTTATGGATGAGATAGACCCTAAAATATTACAAAGTGGAGTATGATGGTCTTAGCCCTATCTATTATGATAATACAAGTGCAATAAGTATCTCAAACAACCCTATCATACATTCAAGGACCAAGCATATTCCCATCAGTTATCATTTTCTAAGAGAATAGGTAAGTGAAAAAAGAATCAGACTTGAGTATGTTTTTACATAGGATCATATTTTAGACATCTTGACCAAACCACTTCAAAAAGTAACTTTTGAACACCTAAGACAAGAATTGGGTGTAATTTATACCCCTAAAACTCATTAAAGAAGTCAAAGTACTTAGGGGGAGCTAATCAGGTTCATTATCCCCAAGAATAGGTGAGTTTTTCTAATAAGGTATGCATTAGGATAGGGGGATCATGTTTGTATTATGTCTCATAAAATGATAATCTTGTGTGTTGAGTATTTTGGTTGTAATAAGTGTGATTTAATAGGTTGCATACATCACTTTGTTATTTATGTCAAAGGTAGAGAAAGACTGGAATGGGTAGATAAGAATTATCAGTTTAAAATATGGTTTGCCATCAATGACAAAGGGGGATATTTTTGAGCATTATTCATGTTGTTGAGGTTTGACATTGATGTCAAAGGTTCTTAAGAAAGTTTTTCATGAAGTCATTGAAGAATGTTCTTGTTTGATAACATAAATGAGAGGTATGACATTGTTTTAGGAGTATGTAAGGTATGTGATCAAGGCATATAAGAATAAATGAGTTTTAAGGTGAGACTACAAGGGTAAGACCTTAATTTAAAGTCTGTAACTAGATTAGTTCCAGACCCTACTTGACCTAATGTGGTGATTTCAATGCCTATGAAGGATGTAAAGTAGTGTTTGAGCATGTGATATGTTGTGTGAAAATGCAGGTGAGGTGGAAAGTACATGGAAAGAGGAATGAAGGTCAATTTCAAGTCATAATATGATTTGTATATCAAGGTCTAGAGAGCAAAGGGAGAGAGAGAGATAGTGGAAAAATGAGGTATGAGATTTAGATTTCAATATAATAATGAACATGTGAGAATTTTCAATGGTTTGATAGATTATCCTAGGTGTGTTGACCAAAATTGAGGTCATGGTTTGTAAGATAAGGCATGAAAAGTGATTTTGAGGTCTCTCAAGTGCACATAATGAAGGGTTATTAACACAAGGACTTTCAAGTGTTCATTTTCATTTGTAACCTCTAAATGGGAACTTGATATGTTAAGGAGATATGGGTAAGGGTCCTAGATAATATTTCCAAGCATTAGTTTTGAAAATTAGGTGAAATCCTTTATGAACAATTGTTAACACCAAAAATAATGTTAACCCTCTCTAGAACCCTAATAGTGACCTGATATGAAAGAATTTGTTATAAAGTGACCAAAATTGATTGGTATGTGTTGTTGGAGTGATTTTAATTTGTATTAAACTCTCCCAGGCACCTCTAAGTGTGATTGATTTGTTAGGTGTGAGTGGCCTTACATGAAATGCCTTATTTATCAAAGATTTGTTGTATCAGTTAGAGTTGACCAAGTCAAATTTGATAAATGAATGGATTAAAAATATTGAGACTTGTATTATATTTACATTTTGGTTTTTTAAGTAGGTTCTTGCCTTCAGATGTTCTAAATTGCTCATCCAAGTTGACTAGCTACTAACATGCCTAATGGTGCAAATAGTGAGAAAACTAGGCATAAGTGAGAAGTTTATTATGGATGTGTTATCATAGAATATGGATAAATAAAATTACATGATTAAGTTTATAAATTAATTAAATAAATATTCATATTAGATATAGGTTTTGGAGGTTAGTGGATATGATGAAAATTTTGCTCATAAGTTGACCTGTCTAGTTCAAATGAGATAATGAGGTACAAAACTATGAGATTGATTTTCAAGACCAATATTTCCATTTTAAAATATTTTATATTTATATAATAATTGAATAATTAAATCATATTATCATATACATGCATTATAAGTCTCTAAAAGTGGTTTTATAGGTGTTGAAGGTCATTGCATCCATGACTATGTTTTGAGGCTAGTTGGAAGTTCTAAGTGGGATACTTACATAGAAGGGGTTGAGTTATTTTTACCTATATGATGAAGTATAATTATCTTAGTGAATTTTTTGAGGTCTTGAAGGCTCTGTGTATATGATTTATTTCCATGGTTGTTTAGATAATTGGTGTTTTATCTTCAATAGTTCAAGACAGACTTTTAGGGTATGCATAGATCTAATTGTGAACAATACTAATGGCATGCTTTAAGTGGTGATTAGATATAAAATATGTCATGGAAATAAGGGGATATTATTAGGGGTATATTTTAGTTTCATATGAATTTTTCATACCATATATGAATTTTGAAAGTTCTCCAATAAAATCAAAGGGTAATGTGTGCTAATGAAGGTCTAATTGAATTAGGTCTCCTTAAGGCCTAAAAGAGGTTTTGGTCCTATATGATATGAACAACCTAATTTAATGTTCGTTTAATTTTTTTGGAATGTACTAAGAATTTTTTTTATGTAAAATATAAATGGTCAAGTGTGTATGGATGACCAAGAGGTGTATGATCAAGAACTTAATATAAGAACAAGTCCTAATAAGCCTAATTGACTAGTTAGAAAATGAGAGGGTTGAAGTTAAGGATATTGAACTTTTAAGATATGAAGGACCTATTTTATACCATAATAATGTTGCATATAAATTATCATGAAGATCTGATAGGGATACTATGTATGAAAATCAATTTTATATAACCTAATCAAGTCAAGAAGAGGGCTAGTTTAGCGAAGAAGTCTAGAAGATAGTTTGAGAGGGATAAGAGTGTGAACAGCTGAAGAGGTTTTCATCATCAATTATTTGAGAAACAAGGTGATAAAAATAATTATGTGGATAATTTGGTGCTGAGTCATCTAGGTGGATAGTGCCTCCCTACAAGTGGGTACTTGTTAAAGCTTAGTCAATTGGGTACTTGGCTAGTTGGGGTTGGTGCTCTATGTGAAGTTGGTGCTTCACTAAATCTTGATGTTTGTCTTATAGGATAGTATTAAATTTGTAAATATCATTATTTTTTCTTTCCTTTGAGGGTTTTCAACTCATATATGTGTTTTTTGTGTGTATGCTCATGTGAATGACTCTTTATGCATTGCTATATCTTTGTATTTCTTTGATGGTTCAAGGAATGTTAAAGTACATGTGAAAGAAAGTTTTAAGATATTGATTTAGACCCCCATCTCACTAATTATGTTTAAAAAATGTGTATCCTTATAACTTTTTTTACTTTTATCCTTCTTAGAACATAGTTGAATAGTTTGATTGTGTATTTTGCATTTTTTGCCATGGACCTTTTTCATAAATTATGTTGACATAGTCGACTTTGTACCTGATGGTCAATACTATTCTATGTGTGGTCGACCCTATCCCTATTTTCCTCCTTAATTTTTAATATTATATTATTTATTCAAGCATCATAAAATCTCCTATCAAAATATTTTTGGATAACCTGAATCCATTTAAACACTATATGGGATGTTTTGTTCTTCCTACCTTCACTATCTAAGAGGATCCTCACTCTTACAACACCTATTCTATTGCCTCATATTTTGATTGAAACATGGTTCAAATCATGCCAACAAATGATATTGGTGGATCAGATCCTTTTCATACTTATAAAGATAATTCCCACCTTCAAACATATTATCATACTATGGGGGCAATTGATACAAGCCTAATAAATAACTCCAAAAGAAATCTACCACCTAGAAACCTTCTCTATAATACCAATTTGGGGAATCCACTTGCCAACACCAATTGATACAACTCAAATTCTTGAGTAGATAGTACAACAAATGAATATCATGCAAACACATAACACCTCTCAAATGTTTCAACTACAACATCATTTGATAAACATGTCTAATCAACCTCATATTCTTCCTCCCCAAAATAATCAAAAATTTATCCCTCCGCCTCTTAAAGATGGAATGAGAAATGTCATTCCCCAACCTATCATGCACATCAAGATGCTTCAACACATTTAAAATGAATTGTTAGCCCCTTTAATTGTATCTAGTGATATTGATAATATATCTCCAACTATTAAATATGATGGGACTAAATACCCTACATATTTTCTTAAAGCATTCAATAATATTTATAAAGAGTGGATCCAAACTAATACCTTTACCACAACTAAAATTTTATTTAAAAACTTCATTGGTGATGTATTATAATTGTATAACTAGCTTCACTAATATTCTATATGGAAACTTGAGGATTTAGTCAATCCTTTAACTAAATAATTCTAACACAATGATCTCAAAAATTATCTTAGTCATTTCATCAATGCTAAGCAATATCCTACTGAATCAGCGCATTATTTTATCAAATGATGAAACTATTTAGCTCACAAGTCCAATCACAACATGACTAATGATAACTTGTCTAAATTTTTCATAATGGTCTTAACACATTCACTCCAATACAAGTTTCAAAATTTCACCACCCATACTTTAAATGATGCTTTTGACAAAGCCAAACATCAAGACTTCTTAATGATATAGTTTGAACCTAACTCTAAAACCATCAGGGTATATTTCCAACATTCAACCAATGAAAAAATTAGCAATCCTCCTCAACCCAAACATGAAGTGACCAAAGCATAAAATACCTAACCTTCCCATACACCTTTAACTATGAAACAAATGAAATAACTTTTAACACCTTATAAATCATTCACATATACTAATAATCCTTCTAAATGTTATGATCCTAATTGATTTTTTTAGTTTCATGTCGATGTATTTCATTCCCATGAGACATGTCAGGGACTTAAAAAATTTGTTGTTTATTTTATGCTAGGCCAATCATTCAATCATGATACCATGATTAAAACTGTCATCATGATTATGTTAATGCTTCTCAATAGAAACAAGATTCTAAATATTCTTCCTCTAACAATCCAAAAAATTTGTATACATATAATGTTCAATAATCAAACAAGGATATTGATGAGATTGACAATGATTATGATCAATATAATACCAATTCCGAATACATGAATGTGGCTAAGGTTTATTATCAATGCAAATCAACCACAAAGATCCCAATACCAATCCAAATAAACCATTTCTATAAGAACAACTTCTCAAAGACAATAATACCACTAACTTACCTTTAGAAACCAATGAGGAGCTAATTCCTCAATCTAAATCTCTAGGAAATTCTCTTCCTCCTAAATATATTTTACCTTCTAAGCCTTGTGTTGGTTCTTCCTCTTCAAAAACTCAATGGAAATTCTTAGAGGAACTCAACTCTATGCCTTAAAAAATACATCCCATGGAGTTAGTTTTCACTTATAGCTATCATCCTAAATTACTAGTGCAACAACTCCAAGAAATTGAATAACCATCTTCCATATAAGATGAATAACCTTCTCAAAATCCTTAACCAACAAAAGTTCATACCTTCCATAAATTCCTTGAAAAGGACACAATCAATGATGAAATTATCTTTTGAGCTAATGATCCACAATTTTTTATCAAAATATCCATCAATACTACCCTCATTAATAAAGTATTAGTATATGAAGGGTTGGGAATTAATGTGACATATATTTGGCTCATTCAATAGATCAGATATAACAAAGATCATCTCAAGAAAACTCATTTAACATGTCATGTATTTGAAAAGATTAACCAAAATCCACTTGGTTGTATTTATTTCCATCTTACTATTGGACCAAAAATTATATGTACTAAGCTTATGGTCCTTGATTTACCATTATAATATAATATGCTATGACACACCCATGGAATCATCATGTGAGGGCTATTGTCTTTTCCAAAATCCAATGTATAAAGTTTATTCATAATGTAAAATAATATAAACATGAGGCCAATCCTAAACCATAGAGCATTTAGCATCCCAATCCTAAATATCAGTATCAGATTCCCACTATTCCAAAAATTAATAGTGTACCTTTACCTAAATTTGTCAATATGAATCTAGACTTACAAGTCAATCTTTTTGATTCTGATGATGATGAGCCAAATGATTTAAAAAACACATGAAATACTACCAAGCTACCTCCTTACATTTCAGAGTGTTTCTTCCTTCCTTGTTACCTCATGATCATACCATCCCTCTTATTGATGAGATCACCAATTTCCCTCCTCTATGTAATGCACATGAAGCATCTTATACAAAATATGATTTAAATTGTAATAACTATGGAGTGGCCATGTTATTTCATGATACTTTAACCATTTTACCTTGTAAATTTAGTGATCTAGGCATCTCATCTTTGGAAGTTCCTTTAGAGACACAAGCATGTACTATCTCTCCCACTTATGATAATAACTACATTATGGCCCAAGCTCAATCAAGAGACTTGGATATTTAACACTATCAAAAAATCTTAACTAAAACACATGATTTTAACGATAATGTTCATACTATTTCTATGGATATTGAGTTAAAACCTAAAGGTCATGTACCTCTAATTAATTCTACACTTATTGATACTCTTTGGGTGGTTAAACAAATCTTACATCTCACAAATTTAGAATTTTTGGAACCTTATATATATCGTATCCACCGATCACTCTACCAGATCCTCTCTCCATTAATAATTCCAAAGATTGACATATTTTCAATCTAATTGAACCTAATCTACCTTCCTCCATAGTTCCACCTACTCTTGATATCACTCTTGATGCCAAGGCCATATATGTACACCATATACATTTTAAATATGATCATCATGGCAATAAAATTATTGATCTTGAAGTAGATGTGGAATATTATGGGCCTCTACCTATGTTACCTAGTGATGAAGCCATCCTTGAATTTCTCCATGCCTAATAACCTCAACTTCCTCTATAACATCACAAACTTTGGAATTTTAATTGAAAGGACCCTCATTTTAACAAACTCATTTCTAGCATCAATCCTAAAATCAATCCCATTTCTTATTTTCCCAATGCACCATATCATTTTCAAGATGGAAATTCTTTTCTTATCAAGAAAACTACAAGAATAGAATATGGCACACCCTCATGTCCTCGACCTATAACTATTTCTAGAGAACTCACACCAACCAAGCATGATAACTTTAGTCTATTTTTTCATAAATGTCATGAGAATTTTGCTTTGTAATATGAGGGCATGCCTTTAATATATCCTAGTATCATGGTGAAAAACATAATCACATACCCTCATGCTAAACCCATTCAAAAGAAATAATGGAAATTTCCCCCCAAATTTTAGACCCTATGCCAAAAAGAAATTATCAAACTATTATATGCCAAGTTTATTAAACTTATAGATTATTTTTAATTAGTGGTAAACATTATTCATATTCATAAAAACATTACCATGGTTATTCACATCTACATCAACTTCTAAAATCTCAACCTCACTTGTCCCAAAGATAATTTTCCATTACCTTCGATAGATGCCATCATAGATTCCAATTATAGATATGAAATGTTGTCCCTCATGGATTTTTTTTAGGCTAAAATAAAAGTCATATTACCCCTGAAGATCAACACAAGGCAACATTCACCATGGAATGGGGAAACTATTACTATGTTAAGATCCCCTTCGGCCTTAAAAATGTTGAAACTATCTATTAGTGGTCTATGACCCATAGTTTCCATGACCTTATACATAAGATTGTGGAAACCTATGTGGATGGTCTCATTTATAAATACAAAAGTCGTAAAACCCATCTCTCTATTTTAGCCATCATCTGTGATTGACTCATCAAGTACAAAGTTAGACTCAACCCCTATAAATGTGTTTTTAGAATTACATATAGTAAATTACTAGGGTATTTAGTCTATCTTCATGGTATTGATGTCAATATTGCTAAAATCAATGCTATAGTCAACATGCCTATTCTTTAATCCATTTCAAACATTCATATTTACCTCAATAAGATTAGGGCAATCAGATGATTCATCCTCAAAATGGCTAATCTAATTTATTCTATTAGTCACCTTATTAGAAAAGGTAATGATTTAAAATGGACCGATCCTTGTCAAAAGTCACTTGACAACATGAAATAATCATTTCTCCATCCACCTACCCTTCATCCACCTTGTAATGATCATCCTTTGATTTTGTACACTTCTTCTAAACCTGTATTTATTGGGGCAATGCTCACCAAACAAGATGATAATAGAAGAGAGTATGTTATTTACTATATTAGTTGAGGCCTTGTTGATTACAAAAAATGTTATACAAAATTATAACTATGGAATTTCTTTGGACATTTTTCATCTGGGGATTAGATCTCATTGGTAAATTACCTAGATCACAACATGGACATGTTTTTATTATCATAGCTATTGCATATTTTACCAAATGGGTATAAGCCATGCCTCTCATCAATGTCATAGGAACTATTATCTCCAAATTTATCCTTAACCAAATCAATTTTCATTTTGGATTTATGCATACTATCATTTCTAATAATGGCAATAATTTCAAGAATAAGGACATAAATTAGTTAAGTGCTGAATTCAAAATAACCAAAAAATTCTCCACACCTTATCATCCACAATATAATGGCCAAGATGATGCCACTAATCTCAATAAAATAATTAAAAAAACCATCCATGAAACTTAAACAGATTGACATCTTCATTTATATACCATACTTTGGGCCTATAATAATAGCATTTGTACTACCATTAGGGTAACACCATTCTCACTAGTCTATGGTTCCGAGTCTATCCTACCATTAAAAGTTGAGATCACATGCGTATGCATATATCTTCATGATATCATTCCAAATTAATAATTATGTGAATCTCAAATTCATGCTCTTGATATTCTCAATGAACACCATTTAGCCACTTTGTAACATAATTACCAATACAAAGTTAGTATCACAAAAAAACATAACAAAAAGGTTAATATCCACACTTTCAATTTTGGTGATCTAGTCCTTAAATTATGTTCTACACATGATAAAAAAGGTAAATGTGCTTAATATGGTGGGGAACTTATTTGGTGAAATATATCCTTGTTTTGAGCACCTATCACCTCCAAACTAATGAAGGCCATGTTTTCAAAGAGCCCACCAATGCACAGTTATTGAAGAAATACTTTACTTATATATTTTCCTTTTTATCATATTTTTATATGTTATATTACTAACATGTTTTTTAGGATTTATACTTGAGTCTCACCCTATGCAATAATTTATATTTCTACAAACACTAGTTTCTTCTCTTGGTCCTTTGGTTTCTTTTCCTCATGAGCTATAATATAATATTATGAATAGGACCTAGTTTTCCTCATGAATTACTTTCACTTCCATTGATTTTTAATATTGATTTTGTTATATTTCAATGTTTTTCACCCTCATGGGTTTTTATTATGTTAGTTTCAGTGTAAGACCATGGATAGGACTAGGCCCTCCTCACAAATACCATTTTTCCCATTTTTTCCCCCTCTTGGTTTTTATTTTGTGGGTTACAATGTAAGATGGTGGATAGGACCAGGCCTTCCTCAAAAATACTATTTTTGCCTTTATTTCACCCTCTTATGTTTTTATCTTATGATTTTTAGTGTAAGACCATGGATAGGCCTAGGCTATCCTCATAAAAATCACCATTTTATTCAAAAACATCATAATTCTCAACCAAATGTTCCTTTTCTATAATGTTAAGAAATGGTTACAAGTTTATGATCCCATATTCTCAACGTTAGTTTTTGTTTCTTTTGTAGATAAAATTTGTGCAAAAAACTCTATTAGCATGTTTCCATAAAATTTCATACATTCTTATGATAAGAAATCATACTTCCCTATCATTGTATCCCCTTTCTCCTTTGTCATTTTTTTTTTCAATTTGAAGTAATTCAAATTGTTTCTTATTTCATTCCTCTTGATTTTCTTTCCTTTCATTCCATTCTAGACAAAATAAGGATGAAGTAAAGATAACATTTTTATTTCACATGAATAAACAAGACTCTTAGACACCATAATCTCTAATTTCTATTTCTTATCAACCAAGTCCCACGTTTTCAAATGATAGTCATTTTTAGTACCCATGTTTGGTTCTCCAAATCTGTATGGAGGAGGGATATAAATAGCCATCAAAAGTTAAAAGCCAAACCATTTAAAAACAAAAATAAATGATCAAAAGGTAACATTCAAAGTCAAAATTGAAAATAACACCAAAATATGTGATTTGTATTACATCTCCTATCCCCAATCGAAGATCAAATCAACATTTGGCCTCATTATAGATCTAAGGTCCATTGGGGTATGATAGGCCAGTAGATTGGGATAAGAGAATTAAAAATAATCAATAAATTATACCTAATTTCTCATGCAAGTACCTAATATTTGTAGTAGATAATGGCTTTTTAGGGGGTCCTAAAGTATGGAAAACACATTGTGGGTTAGTAGATCCATTTTAATTTTCATGCATATAGACTTCATAGGATAACATTCATACTTAATTTTTTGACCTAGTATTTTTGTGGTTAAGAAAATTTCTTTAGATTCCATAATGTCGTTAGTCCTATTGTTTTGAAAAGCCTAATTTAAGTGTCTTGACTTCATAAAGAGTTTATCTACCTTGCTTTTTTCCTTCATTTCCCCACCACCCATTTCATTTATACCCTTGACAGGTAAGTTTGATTTTAAATATATTTTCCCACTTATATATTCCCTCTTCTTAATTACAACATGATATCAATACTTTTTTTTAATTGTATCTGCCCTTAAAACAAAATAATATGCTTGAGTGACTCTAGATTACTTTCTTTACACCATTGCTTTACATTTATAGCATTGCCTTGGTTTATTTACAATTTTTTTCATTATCACTCCTTTTTTCAGAAACTTGATTTCATTTATAAATTTTCCATTTTTGTAATTCATTTTTTTAGACACCTACATTTGTTTCTAATTTCAATACTTTTTACATTATTGAGTGAAGTTAGCTTGTTACTTCTCACTCACCAATGCTGTTTTCACTTTTATGCACTCTTTTTATTCATGATTGAGTATGGATTGTTATTGCTTACTCATTAATGTTATTTTACCATTGCTTGTCCATATTTTTTTAATTAAATGTTTTTACTACTTTCACATTTATGTTTGATTGCCATTTTGACTTGTATCCTTAGTTTGACTTGGTTTATTTACCTTTCTTACTTAAAGTTTGCTTGTTTGAGTTTTTTCGATCATTTAGTAACCTTGAATTTTTTATTACCCAATTTAGTCCAAATTTTATCTTGGTCATTTGGTCCTAACTTAACATTTATCACCCTTGCTTACCAAATTTCCATGTCATGCCTACACCATTTCATTTATCTTGGCTTTCCTACATTTGTTTGTTTTTGCACTTTAGTTTTGTATCTTTGGGTTTGTCAAAACTAGTCTTTATGACCTCCATGATCAAAAATAGAAACATAAAAAACAAACATCCATTGATAAAGGTAATTATAAGTACACATACAATACGGTTTTTGGTTATTTAATTTCATTCATTTACTTTCAATTATTTTTTGCTTAAAAATATTGTAATTTATTTATCTTCAACATTATGTGTTTATATGTTCTTTTCTCAAAACACCATCCCATGTTACACCTAAGTGACACATGATGAGATTTGAGTGGGGATTATGTATACACATAACATTTTCAAAATTTATCAATTATTGATGTTTTCTCTCTTACAGGAATCCATCAAAGCTATATCTCTCTAAGTGCATGCCTTAAAGGGTACCCCAAGAAAGGGGTGGGTAGACCATTAGTTATTTGTAATATTATTTTCCCCTATACTATCACTTTAAATTAATACAACTTTCTCCTATACACTTCCCTAAGATTTGAAACCTCTCTTACACACTCCTCTAAGTAAGTCACCACCTTACTTAGCCCCTACCTAATCCAAAAACCTTTTTTTGACATTAATGAATAATGTTATCCTAGCCAACCCTATATTATCATTAATATTTGAACATTATGGGTCTAGGTTAGCCTTGGTTGATATAGACCAAGACCTAACTTATTTTTATCAAATAATGATACATATTCAAATTGGGTTGACCTTTTCAGCTAAACTTTTGAAAAGGTTCAAGGTTAGATTCATCTATATATACATATTCATTTTTTCAATTATTTGAGAGAGAATAGAGTTAATTATTCATTTGAGCTTCTTTACAATCTACTCTTAAACTATTCTACTTGAGGATTGATTGTTCAAGGTTTATACTTGGAGAAGAATATTGTCTTGTGGAAAAATCTTGGATACTTAGGCCTATCTTAGTTATCCTTAAAATCCACAACAACCTCTTGAGAAACACCTTTGGCCAAGGGAGAGATTGTTTCTACATGGGTTAATCTTTGAGGTAAGTATCTCTAACTTTACTCCTATATTTTAGTATATATAAGTAGCATAAGAAATGGCTTTTAAAAATATTGCTCTCCATGAATTAGGTTTATATCTATACATAAATTAATTAGAATTATTCTATGCATGTTTAATTTTTATATTTATTACCCCAAATTTGTTCCATAATATTTGGTGATCACTCAATTAGATTTTACTTGTCATTTACTTAGTGAATATGAAAACATAAGACCTAGTTAGAGTTATTACATAGTGTTTCTTGAATAGAAGATTTTAAACCATCTTTAGTGATGTTATTATGGTGAGAGATACCTTGGTTAGGTCTAATAAATCCATCTTGGTTATGACCCCAAATATCTAATGTATAAACAAATTAAAGTAATATTTATCTTTTATGAGTTAGGATTGATTAATAGGTCAACTACATTTTCATTGTATACAAACTATATGAGTGTTTTCCTTCTAAGCATAGATCCAATATCATTTATGCAATCCTTTGGGCATGGATTAATAAAATTATCCAAACTTCTTCATTCTAAAAACACAATCCTTCTATAATTTGATCAGCGTAATATTAAATAACAAAAATGAGATTCACTTCCAGATGGAAAACAAAACTAAGAATAAAAAAAAGGAAAATTGCCAAGGCACTTAGAGGAAATAAGAATAATTAAACTAAAGTGTAGCAACACCTAGAGGGAAGAAAAGTGGCTAAACTACTATGTATAAAGTTCAGATAACTTCAATAATAATGCTTTAGATGGATTCCATTAACTGAGATCGATAACTACTACCCATCCAAATTTGAGAGTAAAAAAACATTGGATGATTTATAGTTAGTTATGATGTAAGGGGCACTTCATAAGGCATCAAAATTAGTGTGCCTCTTAGGTTTAGATCTATCATCATCCCACTTTAACTAAAATTATCCCTCAAGGAAGATTCTATGGGCTGCTCTTCAGTTAAAAACACAATCTTGCTATAATCTAATCAGCCTAATACTAAATAACAAAAATGAGATTCACTTCTAGATGGACAAAAAAACCAAGAAAAAAAGAAAAAGTGCCAAGGTATTTAGAGGAAATAAGAATAATTAAACTAAAGTGTATCAAGACCTGGAGGGAAGAAAAGTGGATAAACTACTAGGTACAAAGTTCAAATAACTTCAAGAATGATGCTTTAGATGGATCTCATTAATTGAGATCGATGGCTACTACCCATCTAAATTTGAGAGTAAAAAATCATTGGATGATTTATAGTTGGTTATGATGTAAGGGCCACTCCATAAGGCATCAAAATTGGTGTGCCTCTTAGGTTTGGCTCTATCATCATCCCACTTTAACTAAAAGTATCCCTCAACGAAGATTTTATGGGATGCTCTTTTTTCAAAAGACCCATTCACTTGAGCTTGATGAATCTATAGTATATGCATAGCTTGTTCACTTATTTATTATAACTCCATTATTTTTAAAAATATAATCTCTATGGTACTCTCCTCCATCATTTCTAGCTGATGTGTAAATTATAGAGATATAATTTCAAGAGATATAGGCAACTTTGCCTCTCTTCCATGCATGAGTGTAAAAATAATTAACATACTTTATTAGGGGTGGTTATATCACTCCATAAGGATGTCCCCAAATTGGTATGCTAGGTCCTATGATTTCCTTGAAATAAATAATGTAATTAGATTAACTAAATTAACAAAATCACTACTGGAGGTGCTTATTATACAACAAAAAGTGAGATTAAATCTCTTACTCTGTAGGGGATTATGACTCATAATAACTAATCACACATCTAGGAAATATTTGATCTAACTAACCTAGGTAAACCAAGGTGTAATACCTTGATAAATTTATTAAAATAGGCTAAGATTAATTAATTATTCTAACATTCCCTTCATAGTATTCTTAATTATTTTGATCAAATTCTTGTTAGTGGACTCTACCAAGCCATTACCTTGGGCATAGTAGTTGGATGAGGTTCTCAAGTAAATGACATGCCTAACTACCAAGTTAATTATCTTGGTGCCAAAAAAAGCCATTATATTATTAGAGATGATTGTAGAAGGCACCCTAAACCTAGTGACTCTACTTTCATAGAAGCCCCATACATTGGATTTATTTGATTCTTTTAGAGCCACTATTTTTATCAACCTTATAAAACAATTTATGGCTATCAAGACCCATTTATGACCTACACTAGAATGTAGGTTAATCATCCTTATGAAATCCAAACCCCACTATATGAAGGGATACTCTACCTGGATGGGATAGAGAGGGAGGTATGTTAACCTTTGTTTATTGATGAATAATGAACATTTTTTTCAATGTTTATCCCATGCATACACATCTCTAAAAGTATTGGGCTGATAATAACCTACCTTCATTATCTTTATGGATATAGTCCTTAGATTAAAGTGTCCATCAGATGATCCATGATGAAATTAATCTAGAGAACTATCAATTTGGTTTGTTTCAACACATATCAAAATAATGACATTGACATCTTTCCTAAATAGGACACCATATATAAGAACATAAAGAATTGAATGTAATTAAAAATACCTTATTTTGGTCTTGTTTAACCCTTTAGGGCATTCACTAATTTGGAATAAGTTGTCCATATCTTGGGTCCAACTAATAGGCAATGAAGGTGTAGTTGAGTGTTGGCCATATTGGAGTACTAAGACAACATTATTTTCACTTTATAATTTTGAATTTAGTTATTCACACAAACCTCTACCTCTTACTAGATTTGTGACCTTGATGCCCACATATTAATCCATCACCTTCGTAATCCACCTTACCCTTTTTTTATTCAAATATTTGTTTAATAATAAATCTTTGACACTTTGGTGGGAGACGAGTTAATGCACATTACTATTATGTAATAAATGTCTAAACTTATTCAGACTTACTATAACAATCAACAATTGCTTCTCTACAAAATAATACTTTACCTCATAACTTTCTAAGCCTTAGCTAAAGAAATCTATCATTTATTACATGTTTTCCTCATTCTTTTATACTAGCATAGTTGAGATAATTTTCATACCCCCAAAATCATAAAGAGTAAATTCCTTGGTGAAATATGGATTTATGAGGGTGGGATCTTGTGATATGGCTTGTTTAATTTTTTCAAATATACCTTTCACTTATTTGGACCAGTGGAAGATCTTATTCTTATTTAACATAGTATTTAGAGGCTTTACAAGATTGGAAAAATTAGGAACAAACATCCTAATGAAATTGATCCTTCCTAAGAATATCTATAGACCCTTCTTGTGATTAGGCAAGGATAATTATGGAATGGTACTTACCCTTTTAGTATCAATCATAATCTCTCTATTAGAGACAACATGGTTTAGAAGTTTGCCTTCATAGACTAAAAAATTATACTTTTTAGGGTTGAGTGAGATCCAAAACTACCTACACCTTTCAAAGACCTATCTGAGATGACACAAATGATCATCAACATGATTAGACAATATTATAATATCATCAAGATAGACAAGTGAAATATTATTGAGTAGTCCTTGGAATGCCATAACTATGGATCTTTGAAAATTTTCCCTTGCATAAGATAAACCAAAGGGAATTTTCATGTAGGCATAAGTTCCCCATTTAGTGGTTAAGGTTATCTTAAAATTATCCTCCTTCTTCACTAGAATCTGATTGTATCTAATATAACCATCCAAGATAGAAAAGCATTTCGCATGTACCACCATTTTTAATATTTATTCCATGGAAGGAAATGGATAGTAATCCTTCAATGAGGCTCAGTTTAGGTCCCTAAAGTTAACACATAACCTTATCTCTCCATTCTTCTTTCTAACAAATATTGAGTTTGTAACCTAAGATGAATGATTAATTGAAAAGATGATCCTAGCTTCTATCAACTTAGTCAATTCTTTCCTCATGATGGGCTCTATCCTAGGGTATATGGACCTCAATTTCTACCTAAATTAATTGACATCAAAATATAAATCTATAGTGTGTTGTACCAAAATAGGTTAAAACCCATTGAAATCATTATAATACCATGTAAATATGTCCTCAAACTCTTGGTAGAGTTTAACAACTGAAATTTTTTCCTCTTCATTAAATAATTACCAAGGTGGAGAAGCTTATTCTTGAAGATGGAAATTATTTCACAATGATCTTCCTTCATCTTCATGGTCAAATTCTCTTCCCTAACCTAATCATCAGCACTAAAAAACATTTTAAGTATGATTATTTTCTTTGGAAGTTTATTTGACTTTAGTTTAATGACTTGGTCATCATATTGATACTATAATTTGTTCTAATTTTTTGCAAAAAAATCATCTTCTTGCAAAAAAATCATCGTCTTCTTGTAATAAAATAAAATTCTACCAATCACTATCAAAAACCAAATACTTTTTATTTATTAGGTATGGAAGGCCTTACAACCACCTTGATATTTTGTTGTGATTTTTCCCTTTTGATATCATCTAGAATATCAAACCTAGCACTAATAGCAATCAATCTATCAACTTATTTGTTTATTTCTATTGGGATGGAATAGATGTTGAAAACTTAAAGGTCATCTATGAGGTCCCAAAACCTATGTTTATAAGACTTAAATAACTAACTTTTTTCATGTTCTACCCTCTTACCTATTTCACCACCATCTCACTATCTCCAAATACTTGCACATGTTTAATTCCTTTCTTCCTAGCCCATTGAAGAGCATGAATGAGAATTTCATAATCATATGAGTTGTTAGTGTAGCTAAACTAAAATATTTGAGTAGAAAAATACTTATCTTTTAAGGAGTACACCAACATGACACCCCATAATTCTCCATGTATACTCCTAGATCTACCAAAGTGTATCTACCATACTCCATCATCATGTTCATTAGTCTTCACAAAATTTAGAATGAAATAATATTCTTCATGCAATCAATATTTACGTAAACCAACCTATTAAAGGAGTATATAAGGATAAAAATTGTGATGGTCATCCCCCCATTCATCAAGAAATAAATTATGTGTGCCTTTAATGGGTGCACTTGTCTCTTGCTTAGCAAGATTGTCTTCTTGGTCAAAGATGGTACAATTAACATTTATGACATTTGTCACATATGGTTCTTAGAAATTATCTCAGACCTAATGGTGATTTTTATGCCATAATTATCTCTAAAGATCATGAGATTAATTAGATGATATGTATCCTCCAATATTGGTAGTAAAGTCCATAGAAGGGCACAAAGCAAATTATGAAGGGAGATCACTTATGAAAACATCTTAGGGAATGGAAAAGTTAGGGAAAGCATTTAAAGTGAGTTCCAAACCCTTTATGACACCAAGATTATTCATGGCCATTCCATCTAGCTGAACTACTCCTTTAGAGAGTGGCTCAAATTCCAAACTCAATTTTTTACTATTTGTTTTGGCATCATTGAGATACTAGCCCATGAATCTATCATGAAATTATGGGATAAATGACTTTTGATGATAAAAAAACATATAATGTTGGAGGTTTTACACTTTTATTTGATTGATCTTACTTTGGTTGAGGGGTATTTGTGATTACTACTTTTAGTCATTATTGTGATGACCCTTCTAAAAAACTAAGGTTAGAAACTGCTTCTTACAATAGGTCCTTTTATCCTAGATGTATAAGGATTCCCACATGGGCATATTCACTTTTTTTTCTTCTTATGCTCAAGAATATTGAATCAAGAAGTATAAACCTTTGACTATACTTTAGTAGTAGAAGTAAATTCTTCCACTTATGTTAATTGATAATGACTTTTGGGCCATTCTCAACTTCCTGAAGTCTGATTCTTTTGGATTTATTGTACCTTTGATACTAAATTAGGATCAAGAACCTCTTGTAACACTAAAGAATATGATTTATGATAATTAGCTTCTACTAGTTCAATTTATACAACCCTTTTAATAGAGCTAATATTGGCTACCACATATAAAGAATAAGTCTAGTTCTAACCTTATAATTGATTCACTCCATAATTCTCATCCCCTTGATAATTTAGAAGTGTAGTATCACTCTGTACTATCTCTTAACAAGCCTATTCTTTCGGTGATACCTCAACTTGTCTCTATTATTAAGGTTCTATGCTTTACACCATTATTGTTTGGTTTAGGATACCATTAGGACAAGTAGTTTGATCATATGGAAAACACCATTCATAGTCCTACACTAAGTTGTTTTGGATAGAGACTAAGTCTTTAGATCTACTAGTAGTATTAGGGATGAAAAGTTGATAAGGCTTTGTAGGAGTAATTTGGCCTTGGCCTTGACTAATTGCCTGATATAATAGCCTATTTGGCTGATAAGGTCCTTGATATGGAGCCATGTTATTTTGATAAGGTTGATGAGACACTTGATAGGGTATGATTTAACCTTTTAGGTTTTTAATTTCATAAATCCTAAGTTAGATTAAAAGGTTGAGTTGTCTAAATTAGTGAAATAATATGTAATAAATAACCATTAATTTTTTATAGATTCTAACTTGCTTTGAATTTATAAAAATATTAATAAATATGTGAAAATAGAGACTTATCTAAAAACCAACTGTCATAAAATTTTTGGGTGTTAAAAACTAGGTTACTGATAGGTTTAAATGTCATTAGTAGTGTCCCTAGGTTAGATTATTCACTAGATAATATCACCCCACCTGGACAGTAGCACCATGTGGCTATACTAACCTAAATATAGTGCTAGTGTCCTCTTTGTAGGATTTTTCCTATTTTCTAGGAGCACATACACTTGTTTTTTTGGGTTCTAATCCTATGCACATGAAATTTGGAATTCTATATTATGCCTAGGATAGCTGATTTAGTATGAAAACCCTAATCTTCCTTGAATATATGACATGAGATAAAAATTTGTGTTTATTAGTAGGATAGGTTAGACATCCTCAATGCCCTATTGTGAAGATAATTACCTATATACCAATACTTTGAGGAGGGATCAATCCTGATGTAGTTCTCCCACCTAGTGCTTGGTGTAAGTGCAAGTGAATGCTAGAATCGTAGTGGTATTGAATGCCTTGAGTGTGATTGAGATTGGAAATATTTAAAATTTGGGATTAGGGAAGCTCTATATGGTAGTATACATAAATAGGGAAGAATAGGGATTAATAACCTTGATTTTTTTTCAACTAATTTCTTATTTGAATATGCTTTTTGCATATATTTTCCATTTACTAAATAAAGGTCTAATAATCTTGTATTTATAGTGTTTCATAGCTTAAATGGATAATAAAATGTTCTTGAGCCAACCTTAGGATATGTACACATTTGAAAATATATCCATTTAGTAAATTTAGGGTAAGGGACACTAGTTCTATATGGATATAGTGTCTTTAATGTGGCAATATTATCTAGTTGGTAGGCTATTATGCACGAAGTGTTAGGATCTAGGAATGCAGTTTTGGGATTGTGTTTGAGCTAAGTGGATATGTTCATGGTCCACATAATGGTTGGAAAAGTGTTATAAAGGATCTAGGGTAGGTCTAGGGTTAATATAGGAATATTTTGACTCAAGAAACACTCTTATCATCTAAATACCACATTTAGGTGATTACATTTTCCCCTCTTTATGATAGATATGTAACAAAGTGAAATAACTAGTATAAAGGAAAAAAAGTCTACCTAGACTTACCTAGGAAGTGAAGCCTATGTAGTTGAGTTTGAGTATGTGAATCTTAGCTTGCATATGTGAATCATGATCTAAATCAATGAATTTAAATGAAACATGCATAAATAAGTCCTTGCTTAAGAGATGTCAAAAGCAAAAGACTATGTTGAATAAAGTAATTGAGTAAAGATGAGTAAAGATATAAGGAAGAGGAAAGGAATAAATACACGTTTTTGGGTATGTAAACTAATTCATGAACCTAGTGACAACCTATGTGTGTGTGTGTACATAGTGATCAAATTATTAAATAGCTTGGACTGAGCTAGTAGCTTGCTCAATCCTCATATGTGGGTACCTCAAGAACTCAATCTAGTTTTTAATTCATCATTACCCAACCCTGCTTAGTGGATCATGACCTATGAATAGCTTGGATAAGAATATAAGTGTGGCTAACCCTCTCATGTGGGTGGATGAATAATTAAATTAAGATATGGCTCCATCATTTCCCACCCATGTGTAGTAAATGAATCTAAAATTGAACTACAAAAAGTTCTAAAAGTATCTAACTAGGTATATCTAATTATGTATGTCAGCTATACGGCCACTCATGTATATTAGGTAGCTCTAGGCCACTCAATAATGCCAACAAATACATATTGTTTAAGGAATGAAAATTGTGAAAACCTAGAATATGATATAAAGTATATACAATGTATACAATGACATGGAGTTTTCCATTCCATTTGATCAACCTATGTGTAACTAAGCATATGAAAACTATGTGTCATGCACATGGCCCCAATTTAATAAATGAGTATATTGATTCTAGAATAAGCTATAATAATTGTGTATATGTATCTAAAATAAATATGGGGTTGATCATGTCATGCACGATGTCCCCAATTTGATCAATTGGTATGAATATGGGCTAAAATAAGTGTATTTAAGCAAATTTTGAACATAACTATCAAACATGTGGTTGTATATGTGTAAATCTATATTGTGTTGGAAAAAATATGAATAAGAAAGGGGGGTGAATTAGTGTTAAAAAACTTTTTATTTAATTCCATTTATCTATTCATGAACCATCTTAACAAGTATGTACATCTAAACAAGCATAAACATCAAATCATAAGAGCATGAAACACATGAACACAACATATATGTGGGAAAACCTATAGGGAAATAAAACCTAATGATGAATTAAATGGAATAAATTATTATAATAAAAACATCAATCTTTATTGAAGCACCCACTTCACATGGAACACCAACCCCAGCTAACTCAACACCAACTCAACTAGGCTTTAGCAAGCACCCACTTACAAGGATGCACCAACCCCCTAGATGACTCAGTACCAAATTAGCCACATAATTTTTTGATCACATTTATAAAAACTTTTTTATTATATAATATATTATTATATACTCCTTAATCTCTTTACTCTCTTCTATCCCTCTCAAACTAGATGTTAGCCTTCTTCGCTCAACTAGCCCTCTGCATGGCTTGATTAGGTATTCTGACCTTGATCCTCATATGTACAACCTATATTATATATTTATAACATTTATATGATGGTCCAAATGACCTCATTATTCTAACCAATTATTTATATCATTTTGTAATTCTCTTCTGCTCTCCCACACTTAACATCCTCTAAGCACACCAAATAGGCCTAAATTGTCTCCATTTATACAAGTCACTTGATCATATCCTTCTTAGTTGATTACATATTAAAATAGATTAGGTATTACATGAATACATATTTAAATTAAAATATCATGCCTTCATCATGAATCAATCAATACAATAGGTTATCCATTCATCAATTAGCCCTTACTCCTCTTTTAGGCTTATTGAGACCTAATACATCTTATTAACAACACATTACCCTTTGATATTTATTGAAGCATATACAAACACATAAAATAGTAGGAAATGTTCATATGCCACTATAATATACCTTATTCAAATTTACTTAAGGTTCATAATACATTTTATGTCCAACTATCACTTAAACCCTTCTTCAAATCATTGCTTATAAAAGGCTTGCACATATACAAAAACTCTATCTTGAAAAAATGAGGAATATATTCAATTTTAAAAAAAAAACATGGAAAAAAAATTATATATTCAAAAATATCATAATCTTAGGGTCATTACAAGCTTCATTTGATGCTTCAACTCAAGGTAAATAGGCTCAAACACTTCTCTACAACAACTGACTCAAAAACACAATCAAGGAAACATATAACACATGATTGAATATATTCAAGGGATTTAAATGCATGAACATGATCTTATAACATCATTAGATTAAATTCAACCAATTATATCATGATCTATAATGAAAATAATTAGTCTTACAGAATAATCTTTTGACCTTCTCTCTCACAGACTCTACTCAGTCATATAAGCCATTTTAGCTTCAATGTTTCAACCTATTACTCATAATTCCAAGCTTATAAAAAGAATGGATATATCATTAAATACCCAAATAATATCATCATGTATTTAAATACATCATTATAACATGAGAACACAACATGAAACATCTTCTCACATATATCTGATTTATTTATTGTCTACACCACTAGGTCTATTAATGACTAGCCAAATTTGATCACCAAATTTGAACATATAAGATATATAACCTATCCATAAATATTCATGAACAAAAACTACAAGTATCAAGCTTTTATCTTCATTATATTAACAACTTTGACTTGATCAATTTTGATTACTATAGCAAATTTCCCAAAGACAAGCAATTCCTTGTAGGGTCTTCTCACTCACTTGAGAAACCAATCACACCTAGAGATTCTTGTGAGAGTGGAATTAAACCTAAAATCACTTTTATGATCATATCAAACCATTCTGAGCTCTTTATAACAAGATATTTAATATCAAGTCACTGTTAGGGTTTTATGAGGGTTTAAACCATCTTTTAGTCTTAACGATCATTCCTAAAACTTAGCTCCTCTTTCTAGAAACAAATGATTGGAACTTTGAGATATAAACCTTCCTCATATACCATTAATAGCTTAAGTTCTCATGAAGATTATTCATGTTCTAACAAGTACTGATAAAACCTTCTCAGGTAAACAACTCTTCATTATATGTACTTGATAAAACTTAAAACATTTTCTTAAGCCTTTTCTTGAAAACCTTGATCTAAAATTTCATGAAAATACTTAAAAAAACTTGACTTACCTCTATCATTATTCACCTACACACTCATGGCATGGAAATTGATCTTTTTACCTCTTCTGTCACCATCTCTCTTCTTTTTTTTAAGCCCTGACCTGCAAGTCTTATTATGCCTTAAATCTGGCCTTCTAGCTCACTATGAGCTTTATCTTGAAAACATCTCATATTTAAATGTCTCTTGTGTATGCTCAAGAAACCTAATATACTCACTCTTCTTTAGAGCTTAAACATAACTTCTTTAGAGATACTTATAAATATTTGGAACTCAACTTGGATCTTCATAGCATCTTTAAAATTGCATCTTTAGATATTTAGAGCTAATGTTCTAATCAATTAAAAGGTCCTCAACACCTCATGTATAAACTTAAATAATCTCTCTGATACTCAAACACTGTCAAGTGTTTTTTAGAGCATTCTCATCTTTATAGCTAATTTAGAGCATCTTTAAAACTACTTCCATAGATCTTTAGAGCATACTACTTCTTCTTCGAACCTCACTCATATCATCATGATACCTAAAAATACCATCTCACAAGGTCTAGACAAAGCATTTCAAGATAATTTATACTTGTTGTATTGACCTCAAGGATTACTTGACCAAGCATCTTCACAATAACCTTTGACATCAAATGACATTAGATTGACATCAATGAAATAACCATGCATCTTCATTAGAACCTTTGACATCAATGACAACATTAAATATCAAAGAATAATACTCAATGATAATGTTCAACATATTTTACCTAGTGTACTATTCTGGCTTATCTAAATTACCCTAAAGTTGGGGTTATTAGATAGTAATGCTATGTAGTGGATAGTAGTGTCGTATGGTGCTAGTGTCCCAATATGGACACTAATGTTTATCTGGTCTAAAATCTAGGTGACTGATCTACTTTTTGAGTCCCTATTTTTCCTATGTCTAACTTGTGTCTGATTTCTTGAAAATAAGTCTATGTGCTAAAAATGATCTATGAATATCAATGTAGGAGCTTGATCCTTATGACAAACCCCTATAAATGCCCCTTATTTTGAGGGTAGTTATTGAACCTATGTAAGAACTATCCTCAAAATAAATATCTCTACAAAATTTGTGTTGCATGGAGCATATATGATAACTGTGTGATAATCCAAAACAACATGAAAACATAACTTCAAAATGTAAAAAAATCTAAGCATAATCATGTAATGTAAGACTTATGTTGTATCTATAATTGCTCAAGGGTGTCAAGAGAGATTTAATTGTTATCTACTCAAACTTGCACCCTTGTGAAGTTTTTTCAAGCCTTCATAGTTTGGAGTAACATGGCCTAATACTTGAAATAAATCTCTAGATTATAGGGATAACTCCCATTGGTGTACTAGTTATACTCTCTAAACTACATTACTAGCTAGCAAGGGAAAAGAGAGGAAGATATCATGAAATAAAACCTACATAAGGAGGTGATATGCTAAAATATCTCCTTCACCTATCTAATATGTACTAGGAAGTTGAATTATGACATGAACTTGATTGCACTACTCAATTAAAGGGCCTCTAAACATAAATGTTTCACATAAAGGTTATTTAGCTTGATTCATGATCTAAGGGAGCTAATCAATAGGTCTCTTAAGGATATTAGTGAAATATTACACTTGTCATACATACAAGGATATTCAATCACACTATGTAACCTACAAGGATGATTAAAAACTTGCAAATAGGTAAATAGGAGAGGAAAAACATAAGGAAACATTCACTATCACTGGAATTAATTTACTAATCATATAGTATACACTCATCATAAGAATTAAAGAGGAAAAATTCAATCTTATTCAATTCAAAGAGCCAAGTAAAAGTGTTTTTATGAACAATGATTTTCCATAACTGAGGTTAAGGATCCTTACAAAAGCCAAAACTAGGCAAATTTAAGAGAAAATGAGATAGGAAAGAGAGAGACCAAATCACAAAACTAGGTATGAGTCATCCACATAGTCCTCCTTCAAATATTATGTATTACATGTTAGATTCTCTCTTTCTTCTCTTGTAAAATTGCATGAGAGGTAGAATTAAGTTTGTTTGAAATGATTGAAGAAGTCTTAGGCTTGTTTCTGAGAATTTGACCCATACATGTGCCTATACCCTTGCTTGCATTCACATATATCTTTGATGAATAAGTCACCTACTCTAAAATAGGCCTTTAATTATTGATCAAGTATTCAATCAACTCCTATATTCTTTCATGTTTTTCCTCCACCTTGATAGTGCTTGTTTGAAGGCTCTTAAAGCCCCTTTGACCTTTTCTACTTGACTTGGCATTAGAGAGGGAAATGTCTACATAATTTTTTTGAAGACTCCTTAAACCATTTGAATACTTCTTATAGGTAATTATTGACTTCTTATTGCTCTCCAATTGGCATTGAACACAAGTGGCTACCTTGAAAAAGCTTATTGAAGAGATTTTATGCATTGATTTGGTGATTTGACCACTTGAAATTCTCTTTCTTTAATATGGTGTTGAAGGTAAAAACTTTAATTTTACTTTAATAAAATAATCTCCATCCATGGATGGCCTATATACATCATATTAGACCTAAAACAAGTCACTTGAATCCATAAAATAATCCAAAAGATTTGATTTTTCACTTATAGCCTGCATTTTCTCTTAATTCCTTGTAGCCCTCAAAACAAGTAAAGCTTCTTATGTAGAAGAATGTAAGAAGGATATTAGGTATATAAAGATATTTTTGAGGACATAATAACCCCTTACATATCCATTCCAAGTTTCAATACCATAAACCAATGGAAGTACATTTTTTTATGTTGTTCTCTCTCTCCAATTAGGTCTCCATTAGGCCTTTAAGCCTAAAAACTTAGTTTTTTCTCAAATGGCCTCCCACAAATGTGAAACTTATGAAAAAAAATATTCAATTTACCCAAGCCTTAACCATGCTCCATGTCAATTTTTAAGGTTTGGAACTATTATATCCCAAATTTTCACCTTAGAGAAGACAATCAGACCCCAAATTTGGGATAACATGGAACTATCTCTGCATATAGACAAGTTGCTACAAGAGATAGATCTCTAAATTATGGGTTATCTACCTTAATCTCACTATTTAGGTTTTCAACTACACTATAATAATCACTTATTGGGGGTGAAAATGGAATAAGGAAACATAAAATTAGTCTATACTAATGGATGTGATACACCAATGATATCTCCACAAACATACTTGAAACTTGCACTATGAAGGCAGATTACAAAAATTGATCTCAACTCAAGGTTTTGATAGCATAAGTGTTTCTACATGGAGTGAAATTTACATGAATTTCCAAATGTGGGTGAATAGGATGTCTAATGTCATACACTACTAATATCTCTTCACACGTCAAAAATACCTATCAAATAGTTACACTTCATGAGACCTATTAGAAGAACTATTACTCACGCAATGCATATAATAGCAAAATGGAAGCAAAGATAAAAAATCATAACTTGTCATTCAAATAGAATACTTGACATACTTAAGAACAAAATTTTAGAGACTCAACTAGTTTGATAACTTTATTCAAAGGCAAAACCATATGTCAAAATTATCAGGGCTTCACCATACCAACTATGGATAGTTTACAATGCCAAAATAGATTTAATATATATACCATAGGAGAGGAGAGAGAAAGAGTGACATTGAAGAGTAACCATTCCAAGTGTCAAGTCTTGAAGACTAGTTATAATGCAAGATAAGGAGTTAAATAATAGATCATGAAATTATCTTAGACAAGTGTCTATCTGAAACATGACATCTCCCTCAAGTTAGTGTAGGGACACTTCATTGTCCTTGAAACTATTTTCTTGATAAGGAGTCTACTTATCTATCTTGAACTACCTTGGAAGTCATTGAAACATGTGCCCTAACTTGATAAGGTGGAAACATGATTGGTGTAGGTCATTATACACTTCTCTAACTAATGATCTTCCCCTTTCCACTTGTTGTTACTTCCTTGTAGTCACTCATTAGCCTTCAAAGCCTTAATTCTCACACTTGACATTGTGGTGAATTGCACACACTCAAGGATATTTGTCTTATATATGTGAGAAACCTCATCAATACTTCATTGTCCTCTAGTCTATCATATAAACTTCAATGAAAACTCAAAATCACACTCCTCACAATCAACAACTTGGTGGTCACCTTCTTTCTCACAATTCTATTCAAGACTGCTTGTAACAATAAACTTAACATAGGAGTCTCCATGCATTACTAAGGTAATAATGAGGTATGAGGAGTTATAATACATACCTATATACCTTCCACCATGACTTTCACTCATCCATTCCTTTTTGAACCTTTAATTCAACTCAAATCTTATACAAAACATAGAATTTGGTTTGTCTATACATGTGATGGTATAAAAAAATTGAATGGTTAGTAGCCTAAGAGAGAGATAAATAGGTCCAAATCATCTTACAAGACAATTGACCCATTATTTATGCATTATTATTCATATCTTTCTCATCAATCTCTTATGAGGGTTTTAGGTTATATAGGTTCCTAACAATGATTCATAAAGGTTAAGTCATTAACCCTCAAACCAATGCCAATGAGTTAAATTATAAGACCCCCTTAAATTATCCCTAAGTTTTTGAGACCCCATGCATATTGTTTGTACATATGAGAGTGAAAGAAGTTGGCTCTCAAATTCTTACTATGCATTATGGACACCTCTGATACAAATTAACGCCAAAAATGGCCAATTTATGTTTTTATCTATAAACCAATGATTATCATCAATCCTAAACTCTCCCATTAAATTTATAACATTTATTAGGAGGATATCATGACCTTAGGAGTGAATTTGGAAGCCTGATGTTCATGCCCAGTTCTTAGGCCTAATAGGCATAGACTATGTTTTCTGAATATGTGACCACCTCTAAGTATTCACAATGACTATAGGTGCTTCTTAACACTTATTAACCTTAAATTAAACCATAAATATCATACACATATTCACTTAAGAATCTTCCATTCATCCTTTCATCATCAATATACTAGGTATGTATATTGCCTTGCTTGTGGAGTGCCTCAAATCTGAGACAAAACAATGGACACTTCCCCTATTATTCTAACATAAATGAGACCATGTATTTATATTCAAACTAATTATGACTCTCTATATTATGTTTTAAATACTTATCATGATTATAAATCCCTTACCACTTCAAATTATCCAAACTAGCTTCTAGGTCTATGACTATGTGTAAAATTTTGGTTGACTAAATATGAGGTTTGAAAACCCAGTTTAGTTCATCTTCACTTTGATTGTTTGCCTCTGATAATCTCATGGAAATGTGATATTATATATCTTATATTTATTTATATGTGGTCATCCATCTTATACATATGCCCACCAACTAAACTTTCATCCTTCATTAGCTTAGGCTGTAGATTGGATTATGAGATTGGATTAGTCAAGTATTAGTCCAAGGAATCAAAGAAAAATGCATAGAGAGATAACTAAATCAATCCAATCTATTCATGAAAGTTTTTCTAGTAATAATAAGATACAAATGAAATAAATTAAACCATTACCTTCCTAAGTGACTCTATTTCTCAAAAGAGGCTCAAAAACATGTTCCCCCCTTGATCAAGCATCCTTGTCTTCATCAACAATGGTGGAAAACTCCTCTAATGTCTCAAGAACACTCCATAAAATCTAGGACTAAGATGTTTAAATTATCTAATTGCCTATCAATGAATCTAATACAGATATGAATAATGCAATAATAAAAACATAAATGAGTTATGGAGAGATTTAAGCATTATACCATTACAAAAATTGAGCTTAACAATGGTAGTGAGAGGCCTCCTATTTATAGTTAATTTTAGATTGGTCAAGATCAACCATGACCATCCATCTCAACATTAAGATGTGTGGCCATGAATTAATCTAATAATTTTAATTAAAACCATAAATATCCTCATCATTATTTTGGAATAAGGAGCATTAATGAGGCATGGGATGCATTAATGAGGCATGGGAGCCCATGATTTAGATATTCTATGCATTTATGGCCTATGGATGCCACCCCATAGATGATGTCACTAGGTGATGCATAAATTAAGAATCAATTTCCAATATTTAAATAATCAATAACTTCCATGGAAAATCCACTTAGCCTTTTGATTTGACTTAATTAGCCTTAAACAAGATTAATCAATGTTTGTGCAAATCTTTGGAAATTAGCCCTCAATTAATAAAAATGATTAGAAAGTCATATTATTGGGTCATAATTTGACTCAAGAAGAATTGGAAGGTGATGTTAGATGTGTTAAAATTGTATTCCCATTTAGGATGTTTCTAACACAAAATATAAAAAGGTATGTGATGTGTACTAACAAATTAGAAGAAAAGAGTGATTCAGAACACAAAATGGTGAAATCATTATTTTGACTCAAAATGAATTGATCAAAGTTAGGTACTTCATAAAATGCATTTCCCCATTTACGAATACATGAGCCTAAATTGGCACTTGTAAATGATAATCTTGAATGATTTAGCATGTTTTATGGATATTGGCCTAAAATGTGCATTTGAGTACAATTTGAGTAAGATTGACAATTTCAAAATAAATGGCATTAGGAATTGGTTGTCTAAATTTTACCCCTATTTAAGAAAGTGTAGTGAGACATTCAATTGAAGTATCATCTTTTCCAATAAAAGAGTTGTCAATAAAAAATTGGAAATGACCCATGATGCCCCCTCGAGAGGACATACTAGGATGAAAGAGAATGATGGACTCTTGAAAAGAGAGAAAGTGAGAGATTAACTCATGAAATAGATCACATAAAAATGAGATAATGCTTGCATGTGTTTATTCCATCAATGATCAAAATATAACTAGCGATATGATGGGCCCCAAATATGGGGGGAATGGGAAGGATTTAATCCATAAATATAAGGGACACACTTTTTACACACCCAATTTAAGAGTGTAACCTACATGCT
This sequence comes from Torreya grandis, assembly GCA_037957365.1. Lineage (NCBI taxonomy): Eukaryota > Viridiplantae > Streptophyta > Pinopsida > Cupressales > Taxaceae > Torreya > Torreya grandis. Next base: position 265,797 of record JARHVA010009457.1, on the reverse strand, counting down.
TATGACAATGATCAACCCCATGAAAAGTTGAACACTAATACATTAGTGTGGAGATCTTAGAATTAAAATAAAAGGAGAACATGGTCTCCATAAAGAGATGATAGTAAGAAGTGCCCCAGTAGAGAAAATTTTATTGTGATAAGATAATTGTGCCCTAATAGATCTAATTTTGATCATCGATAAGGAATAAATAATGGTTTGCCCATGTAGGGCTGATTTGTTTCAAACATTGTTCAAATATTGTGCCCTAACATGGGCAATTGACAAGCAAAATAGCTCAAGGAGATAATCAATTGGATAGATTAAAATGAGCGGGTGTAAATGTACATATAATGGTAGAATGGCTTGGAAATTTATAATAAACCAAACATACAAGAATGCACAAAGTGATAAAAGAGATGAAAATATGAATGAAAGATGGTTGAGATAACCTCAATAGAAATTGAGTGTTGCCTACATAGTCCAATAAGACCTCAAGCCAATGTAGTTATCCCAAGAATGGGATAGAATAGAATGAAGGATAAATAAAATTGAGCAAAGATAAATTAGACTCATGATGTATGCAAAGAGATGCACATCTAAGAATTGAGTCAAGTGTGAAAATTCATGTTACATAGATTCTTATTTTCATATCATGAGCCTAGATAATGCATTGTGTTCTTGATAATTGTCAGAGTGATGTTAATGTTAAGAATTTGAAACCTTAGCATAAAGTGCTTGTTATAGAAAAATAAATTAGGCATCATAAGTATGAATAAGTTAGAATGATAAAATATTCCAATTGCACTGATTTAGCTTAAATGAGAATACATATAACTAAGGATAATGGTAAAACAATGACAAAAACTAGAGTTACATCTATTTACATTTGAACCAAAAAACAAAGACAAAGAAAAAGATAAACATAAATGAACCTAACTTAAAATCAAGATATGAAAAATAAAGACATAATTAGGGATAAGAATGTTTAAAACAAGACAAGGACAACTTAATAACATGAGACCATGATATAAATAGTCAAGATCCATGTGGACCATCAAGATGTTCTTGAACACATAAGAGAAAAGTAAAAATAAATAGGGAAACACAAGACCAGAAAAGATAAGAAGAATTAAAAGAGAAATGAATAAATAATAAATGGAGAGGTGTGAAAGCATAATAAAACACCAAGAAAAATTAAATAAACACACACAAATAAAAACCAAGTTAGTGTGGTTTAAAGACAATTGTTCATGTACGTGTGGTAGAGGTGTTACTTTCCATGACAACATAACAAAGAACAATGACACAAAATTTATTCCATAATTAGAGAAGAAAAATGAAATAAGAAATGGGGGAAGAGAATAAAAGGAATGAGTTGGTAGATCTAACTCTAGATTTACAAGACAAGTGGATGTTGCCTACATAGTTATATGGATGCATATTCCAACATGAACTTTAGGCCAAATGTATTTCTATAAAGAAGTGGGATAGAAGACATGATGATGACCAAAAAAATATGCTTAATGTTATATAATAAAAGGGAATAATTTAAAAATTATATTGGTCTTTCAAAATGACAAGGTGGTGGGATGAGAGAAAATAATCTTACAAAATGATAAGTGTGTGAAACAAGATTATTTACATAATGGAAAGTCAGTAAGATAAAATGCTTTAAAAATGGAAAGAGTATGAGGAAAAGAATACATAAAAGCATAAGATAATATTTTTGTTCTTTTTTGGATCAATTATCTAATGTTTTTGGGATAAAAATATGTACAAAGGGGACTATCTAGTCAAGAAGATGCTCATATGAGAGTAGAATTTCCAATTAAAAAACTAAGCCAATTATAATGGACCATACTTAAAATTCAATGACAATAAGGATCTAAAAAATAGAATTTTTTTTACCAAAGATTAGAAAATTTAATATAGATAGTGTATAGTGAAAAATCAATCTAAAGAACTATGTGTCAAGCAAAGACCCTAAGCAAAAATGGTGTTCTTGTTCATTTGTCTATAGAAGAATCTACAAAATACTATTGTGGCTGAACTAATTTGTAGAAATAACATTGAATGCATTCATAAAACATAATCAAGATTGTAATTGATTAAGGGATAAAAGTGTTCAATCTTACAACATGCCTAAGACATAACAAAGAATATGGCTCTCAGAGAGAATGGTCCAGAGAATAGGGTCCAATACATGGATGGTCCAGGGTGGGATAAAGAATAGGGTTATCTTTTGAGAATGGTATAAAGAATATTTTTCTCAAAGAGAATGACCCAAGATGTGATAAAATGTGTTGATAGTTCTAATGGTTTAAAGCCTTTATTATCTAAAGTTGTGAAGAGTTGTCTAGGTTAGTATAAAATGTGTTCAGGGTAGGATAAAATTGCTTCAACACAAGTTACCCCTAAGTTAGGGGTCTTGTAGATAATTTTTTGAAGATGTTTATGCATATAACCTCTTAAGGTGCACAATGTTCATGGGATATATAAGTTCTTAACCATTTATTTTGGCTAGTTGATATGCCCCTGATCCATAGTTCACCATGATAACAAATGGTCCCAACTAATTAGGTTGAAACTTACCTTTCTTCTTATGTTAAAAACTCATGTTATTTTGGTTCTCTTTTTAAACAAAATCACCAATCTCAAACTCTTGAGGGAGAATTTTTTTGTTGTAGCTTCTCCATAATTTGTTTTGATAGGCCTGCATGTTTTCTAAGGTAGCCAAATGCTTGCCATTCAGGAGTTCTAGTTCTTATAATCTTGAGACTTTTAGTCATCATCTTCAATATGTTTGAGTGAGTCTCATAAGGATCAAAGATTGATATTGAATATGATAATAGTTTTAGTTCCATAGATAAGGGAGTATGGAGTGGCTCTTGTTGGGGTTTGATGACTGGTTTTATAAGCCCAAAGGGTAGGAAATATTTGCAAGTGCCAATTGTGGTTAACGTTATTGACAATCTTATTTAAAATGGATACAATGGTTTTATTTGATGCCTCTACTTATCCATTGACTTGTAATTTATATGGATTTGATTTCTTATGCTTGATCTTGAATTTTACACAAAGATATTTTACATCTTGGTTTACAAAGGATCTATAATTATTTAATACAATATGGGTGGGGATGCCATATCGATAGATGATATGGTAATGAATGAATTTGGAAATTTGATTCTTGATGACATAAGTGACAGGAATGGATTCAATCCACTTATTAAAATACATGATAGCATTTAGGATATGCTTATGGACATTTGAATATGTTGGGTTAATTTTCCCAGTTAGATCAAGGCCCCATGTTGAGAATGACTAGGGTATTTTGATTAGCTATAGTGGTAAAAATGGTGCATGTATCAAATTTCCATGTTACTTATAGGAACACACTTATTCACGTACTTGCAAGCATCAGTCTCTATCTTTGGTCAATAATAGCCTATTTAGAGGAGATTCTTTGCTAAGACTATGCCATTAGAGTGGGCCCCACACATTCCTTCATGAACCTCCTTCAAAGCTAGTTTGGATTCTCCCAAAGATAAATAATAAAGAAGCATTCCATCATAGCCTTTACAATAAAATGTCTCTCCTAGGAGGTTATAATTCATTAAGTAGTGAAGGAAAACTTTATGTTGGTTACTGGAAAGGTTGGCTAGGAATACATGATGATGGAATTAATTATAAACATATTGATACCAGGGTAATTCAAGTGGGGGATTGGGACCAAAAATGGTGCATAACCTTTCTGAATTTGGTATAACATGTGTAGGATAAAGAAGACTTTCAAGAAGGAATTGATACTCTTTAGCTCTACCATCAATATACATTATGGAACTAATTATTTCCATTACATCAGCTAATCTATTATTTACTCTTGGAACTTGTTCAAACTATAGAGATTTAAAATGTTTTTTGAGGTTATCAACAATTTAGTTGTAAGTAATAATCTTGTCATATCTAGTTTGATACTGATCAGTGGTATAATTAATGATTAATTAGGAATCACCATAGACCTTCAAGCTCTAAATATCCCACTATATGGCAAGGTAAATCCCTATGATTAATGCTTCATACTCAGCCATATTATTTGTATATTGAAATTATATATGGAATGCTTTAGGAAGCAAATCCCCTTATGGTGTAATCAACAATATGCTAGTGCTAAATCCATGAGATGTAAATGAGCCATCAAAGCTTAACTTCCATGGTTCAAGTTCCTATGATGCATGTTCTATTTACATAATAGAATCATCTAAGAAGTCAAATTGTAAAGGTTGAGTATCTTCAATAGGAGCTTCTACAAGCTAGTCAACAATTACTTGCCCTTAAATTGCCTTTTAATTTTGGTACTCAATTTCAATTTCACTTAGGAGAAATAACCCATTTGGCCATACATCCTTGAATATCTACTTTAGATAAGATAAACTTGAGAGGGTCCACCTTGGTAATGATAATAGTTTTGTTGTTTAGTATATAATGTCACAATTTTTGAGTAGCAAGCACCATAGCCAAATATGCCTTCTCAATAGGCATATAATTATGTTCATAAGACACCATTGTGTGGCTTAGCTAATATACTACATGTTATTTACCATGATCATCATGTTGGGCCAAAATCACCCCTAGTGCATGCTCTATTACTAATATATAAAGAAATAATGGCTTTCCCTATGTTGGCAATCTTAAGACTAGTGGATTGGCCAAATATGTCTTAAGATTTAAAATTTTTATCTAATAATACTCATCCCATTGAGATGTCATCCTTTTCTTCAAGAGATGGGTAAATGGGTGGCACTTATCTACTGATTAATAAATTAACTTGTGTATAGATTAGATCTTTCCTTGCAGACTTCATAGTTGTTTAAGATTGTTTGGTGGAGACATTCACACAATAGACTTGAAATTTTTAGGGTCAAATTTGATCCCTCTTTATGATACAATGAAACCTAGAAATTTCCTTGATGTAACTCCAAATACACATTTCTTAGGATTTAATTGGAATTTATAGTCATGAAACCTCTCAAAGATTCTTCATAGAACATCGGATGTCTATATCTTATTATTGATTTTTGTAGTATATCATCAACATAGTCATCAACAATATAAGGCATCATATCATGGCAGATGATAGTCATGGCACATTTATTTTTGGATTTAGTTTTATTCAAGCCAAATGGCATGAATTGGTAATAAAATGTTCCCCATGGAGTGGTGAATGCAATCTTGTGTTGATCTTCTTAGGCTATCTTGATCTGATTGTATCCAAAAAATCCATCCATTAAGGATAACATCTCCTACCTAGTATTTGAGTTGACAATCATGTTGATGTTGGGTAGAGGAAAATCATCTTTAGGGCACACTTTATTGATATCTCAACAATTAGTATAAATACATATACCTGAGGTCTTTTTATTTACTAGGTATGTTTGAGATCCATTCAAAATAATCTAGTGGCCTAATAAAACTTGCTCTTAAAAAATTTTCTAGTTCTACTTTAACGAATAGTTCAATGCATGGATGCATCTTCCTTAATATTTACTTGACTCGTTTACGTAAATTTTTGCTTAACTAGTTTAGCATCAAGATGGATAACAAGGCAATGCACAACCAAGTCTGGGTCTAATCCTGGCATGTTAGAGTATGCCCATGGAAATATGCGAACATAATCCCTTAGGAGGGATATAATTTGTTCACATTATATTTCAGTGAGGGAATCTTGAAGATAAATAATTTTGGGATCTTCATAGGTTACTAGGTTTACTTCTATCATGTTTTCCACAAGGAATGTGGATCCATTTTCTAGAATTATAGGCAACGTATGATCGTGATCATCTTCTTCTACCACATCTTATTACTATTCCTCCCAAAGTTCTAGATAATATGATGAATCAAAATCTACCATCTCATGTAAAGGGAAAGTAGAAAAAACCTCTAGAAACTTAAGAGAAACATGCTCAAATATTTGTTGTTATTATGAAGATATGCTTTTACTAGCTATATAACTTGGGCTAGATGGACCATTTGTGTCCTGAGGGGATGAGAAAAATTTATTGCCTAAGATCACCTGAAATAGGTTTTCACTCAAAGGCTTGTATTTTTATTTACTTTTTACCTAATCAATAAGCACCTCAAAGAGGTTTTCACTTGAATAACTTGATGTTTATTCTTCATTATGACCAAGAATGTTTACCTACTCTCTAGAGTAGGTAGAAGAATCTAATGAAAAATCAAATCCTTTTTTATGATCACCAATGGGCAATCTATCTCTTAGTCCCATGTATTCTAAAATTTATTTTTCATTTTGAAACTCATCGAGGTGTATAACTAAATATTTTTTGTCCCAATCAATGAGTTCAAGATGGAAAAAGCATAGGGAATAATGAGGGTTTGATTTAGGATGAGAAGCTCCAATGGTAAAATATGATGTTCTGCTTCAAGATGGGAAGCTCTAATGGTACAAATATGATGTTCTACTTTAGGAAGGGAAGCACCAATAGAACCAGTTATTTCTTTAGGATGGGAAGCTCCAGTGGTAGGATATGTTTGTGATTCAGTAAGGGAAGATACAATAGGTGCTATGGTTAAAATGGCATTGGAATCAAATAGGTCCATGCCAACAAGATCATTAAAAAGGCTATAATGGGATGCTACATCACTATCAAGAATCTAGTTGTTAGTCAATTCAGAAGAATCACTATCAAAAGTCATGAGGTCACTCCTAGGTGGTATGAATCCAAGACCATGATTCCAATTAATTACTCCAACTAATATGGGTTCCAAGATTCCTTGTGCTCATGGGCCAAGGCCTTTTCCTATATAATCCAAGATGATCCATGATTTGATTAGGGATTTGATACTTTGGATTCTGAAAGAACTCAGTAAGGCCTTCATAATATAACCACTCTCTCTCAATAAAAGCCTCATGATATTTTTTTGGTACAATAGTAGGTACAAAAGCCATCGATGGTTTTTATTATTTTTTCTTTGGTTACCAAATCTGGTTGGGTCCATTAAGAGTTTTTTAAGGTTTAGGCTACCCATATATTTTAGGGGATATAGTCAAATTTTCCATATGGAAGGCATCTTTTAGATGATACATGGAAATACCCACATCTTCAATAACAACCTACTTCACAAGAGCTACAAGAAATGGATCAGCTGAAGTAGAAGCTAGATCACTAGGGTTAATATAATTGCATGAAGATAGATGTAAAACTATGGATTTATTATTCTTTGAAATAGATTTAGAACCTAGGTAATAGTTATAATTTTAGAATCCAACCTCAACATGTCTATAGTATTGATATAGTTGTTGATTATCAGGAATAGTAATCTTGATCCCATCATGAGGAAACTTAAGGCACTGGTGCAAGGTGGAAGGAATAGCATGTACTTCATGGATCTAAGGATGACTAAGAATCATGTTATAAGTAATTTCAATATACATAATATGGAAAAATGTGTGGTGAGAAATGAAGCCAACCACGACTGGTAACAAGATTATGCTTGAAAGATCCCTTTCAACATTGTCATAAGCCTTGATTGAAATCATTTTTAACTAAATGTCTTTGTAAATATAGCCCAATCATCATACCAACTTAAGGGATATGATGTTCAGCCTTGAACCATTATCTATAAGAACCCACTTGATCTTATGATTTGTAATGATTATCTCAATGTATAATGGGTTATTATGATTTAGGCCAAGAGTGGACATGTCTTTTTGGTCAAACATGATTTGTTGAAATGAAGACAAATGCTCAACTAGTTTTTATAGCTGATCAAGGTTTATATCAATAAGCACAGTGGATTCTTTCAAAAGGTTATTCATAATATTTCTATGGACATCAAATTTTCATAAAAGTTCCAATATATAAATTTATGCAGGGTTTTGTTTAATTGGTTTACTAGACTATAGGGCTTTTTGATTGTGGATTAAGTTGGTTTAGATTTTTTTGGAATAATATTTGGATTTGGGACCATTGGCACAATTTTATCATTAGGTTTCATGGAAGAAGTGGGTAAAGGGCCCTAGATGGTGACTCATGGGTGTCTAGGTATGACTGCACAACCTCAAGGTGGCAAGGAGCCATTATAATTAAAAGAGGAAGGCAAATGGCCTTGGATGATGATTCATGGGCATCTATCTATATTGCTATAGTATTGATTTAATGAAGAGCCTTTATAATTATAATAAGGGTGTTGTTGTTTAGAATTAGTAACCCATGAAAATAGAGTCACAACTACACTGTGCAAACTTGACGTAGTATTACGAGGGGGAAAGGGTGTTGACCCTATAATTATAGGTCCCATGTTGTGAGGAATATGAGATTATCCACATAGTTCATAGTAATAGTGGAAATATGGGTAGAAAAAATGAACCCCACAATTTTTTTATAGTTGTCTATCATGTTGTTATAAGCCACATTTTTAGTATGGGCATTATGATCTTGATTATGCTCATTATGATTCTGACCCTAATGTTGGTTCTGATTTTTCTTCTAACCTTGGTTTTTATTGTTTCTATGTGGTGGTGGAGTATGTCAAGGAAAGGGGTCCTTGTAAATCCCCATATCCTAATTTGTGTTTTAATTAGGGTCCAACTTAATCTCCAATTTACCATTTTCAATGAAGTTTTCAATGATGTGTCATAATTGGACACAATGGTACACACTGTGAATATCTACATGATGGAAGTTTCACCAATTATTTTCTTTATACCAATATATTTTTGTTTGATTATGAGGAAATGGCCTTATTACTGGCCATACAATTAGATTTTATACTATGAGATTTTGAAGCACTATTTTAATCGATTCTCCTAACTTGTTAAAGACTCTGAAATTGTTATGAAATGTTTAGTGTAGAGGTTGTGTCTATAAATTAGGTGGTGAATTGGGGAGAGATAATTTTAAATTCAAGGGAGGTGGAGCCTTTACCATTTTTACATGCCTTATTTTAGTTACCCCATTTCCAACCATGTTCTTATTCTTGTTCTTGTTCTTGTTAAACCCATTAGGCTTATCTTGCACAATATTTTATGTGAACGATTGGGCTTGAATTAAGGTTTGGCCTTGCAAAAAAATATTGACAAGACCCTTATAAAAAATATCTTTCTCGATCTTCACCCCTTTGTCGATAATTTCCTTGAATGAGTTAGCATAAGCTAGACATAGATTGTGCATGAACTCAAGATGTAAGTTTTTTACAAATATATTTTCCAATTATTTGTCTTGCAATTTATGATAAAAGTGACCCACTATTGCTCTCCATCTATATAGATATGAAACAAAACTTTCAACATCATGTTGTTTGGGTTTGCACAAGTCAACAATGGTTAGTTCGTGTTGTATGTTTTAAGAGAATTGGTTAACAAATTTTTTTGACAAGTATTTATAATTTTCAATCGATCCTTTGGGTAATTTAAGTAGCCAATCAAGAGCTTGTCTCTCTAAAATTCATGTAAATAGTCATAGTTAGTACTCTCTAATACAAGTAACCTCTTGGCATAAAATAAACAAATCATATATGTGCTCATGTGGGTCTTCCTTTCCTTTATATTTATCAAATTTTGGTGCCTCAAAATGAGGTAGAAAGGGGTTTAAATAATGGTCAAATCAAATAGATATGGGCATATCTCATCGCGTTTATACTTATTGACTCCATTATTCATCTCCAATCATTGCACAATCTCCTTCATGGAGTCGTAATCTTGCATGTTTGATACATTCATGGATTGGTTATGATGCTATTTGGGTGGTATGTGCCCCTAATTTTGCTATTAAAGTGGAATGTGCCCCTAGTATTATTGTTGGGGTGAAATCCTCCCCTATTATTGTTGTTGTTGTTGGGGTGGAATGTGCCCTTATTGTTTCATGGATTTTTGAGGGATGTATACCCTATTTTCCATGACTTGGTTTTGATTTTCTCCTATAGTCGATTAGATAGGCCATTGATTCTTGGATTGTAAAATATTCCCTGAATTCAGTTGTCTAGTGTTTTATTAATTTTGGTAAATTATTTATCTATTTACCAATTTCTATGTTGATTTAGACAAAATATCCAGATTTTCTTGAGGTATATCCTCAATATGAATTTAATGGTTGGGTATTTGATTTATTAAAGTGACAAGAGGTTCATGATGATTAAAGAATGTATGTTCTATTTTTAAGGGAACATTTTACAATATCTCTTGCATCTTTAATTATTCATTTAGGTTACCTTGATCTACCACTATTATGTTCTCAACAAATATTTGTTGCATACTCTCAACCACATTTTATTATTCTTTATAAGAATCATTATGAATTAAATTATCAACCAATGAGTTAGTTAAGTCCACAATAAGATAATTGGCATATCATTGACTTATTTTCTTGATCTTTGCTAAAAGAGACTCTGTAAGAATTTCTTTACCTTTATTTGAAGAAGAAGGTATGTCTAATTATGTAAAATCTTACTATTTCCATAGTCTTTCTTATTCTATAGTTAAGGTATGCAATTGTTCCATAGGAAAATCCAAAGATAATCTAGCACTTGATTCTATTAACCTAAAAAGTGCTTCATCTTGGTTCTCTTGGTGTTGATATTCATTGTATTATTCCCTAGATCATACTATTATAGGGATGTCCTCAAAGACAATATAATTGTCTTGACCATCATAATATTGATCATCCTCATAGCTAGGGATATAAGAGACCCCACTACGAGTGAACCTTTGAGTCATGTCTAAAAATAGTTGTTCTCTACATTTGACTAGATCTAGGTCAATTTTTTACAAATGTTATGAACAAGATATGGATTTGATCTTCTTTTTCAACAAATGACTAAGGTACCAAAGAGACTATAAAAATGAGGGTGGCTTGGAATCAAACATAATTATAATATCTAGTTCACAAATTTAATCAACTTTTGGTAAAGTTAAAATTGTATAGACTGGAAGAGGGTATGATAAATCAAAAATATAGAGTGTGACTTGCACACTAAAATTTAGAACTTTGTGATACATCAACACCATAGAATCTAGTTCAAATTCGATGAGTTTATATTATAAAATTAAAAGAAATCTCTTCGAATTATGAAAAAGACAATGTGAACTAAGAAACTCATGATGTGAAAACATGAAAGGATTCCTAAGTATAAAACTAAAACCAAATGGGCAACACAACGCCACCACATGGTGATATGAAGGGGGGATTGTATAAAATGTGTTATAGGACTTAAAGTGCAAGTGATGCATAAGATGATTTAAGTCAACCAAGATGATATGTGTGATTTTGAGTCTATATCATATCCCTCAATTTAAATAATATAAAATTGAACCCAAGTTAAAACAAGTTTAATGTGCAAATGGTGAACCCAGTTTAACACATCAACCCTTAAAAATATGAAATGTTTAATTTCTAATATGAATTATCAATGAAGGAATTAAGATAATTTGGAAAATGATTTAGACTCAAATGGGCAGCATAATTTCACCAATTATACCAGTGATGACACAATGTTTATGATGACAAATTTGAATAAGGAAAAGATTGATTTTTACTTGGATAGGGTAATGCCTCCTTGTTCAAGAAATTTTGGGATATTGTATTTTTGTTTATGACATTTATTTTAACAAGAAATTTTGACCCAAAATAATACTAAGTAATCTAAGACAAAGACAAATCAACTAATTAATCATCTTAAACCCTAGATTGTTAAGGTGTGGCAAAGTGGGGTTAACTAAACTAGCAAGTTTTTAAACATTTCTAGATGGATCCCATGCACAAAAATTTCACATCAAAATGTAAGATAAGCAATACATAAATTTGGTCCATGTCATATGGCTTGTTGTAAAAATGTCTTTCCCTTTTTACAACCACTACATCAATCATTTTCTTAGTGTAGTGCAATGTCCAACATGATCTTATGTACCATAGGCTTAACCTAGTGATATGAGATGATTTAATCACTCAAGCCACCATCCCAGTAGGATATCCTAATTTATATACCCCTCTATGGAGAGGTGTTGAAGAGAATTCTTAAAGATGAAACCTTGGGTCAAATCTTCCCTAAATAGCTTACGAGAGGTGATGAAATCCCCCTAACAAGCCAAGATACAAAAATAAAAGACAAGTAAAAGAGATTTACAGGTTGTTTTTGGATCACCCAAGCCATGCAGGTCTTGGGGGAGAGCCTTAAAAAATTCTCTTTTACACCTTTGACTAAGGTAATTTGTAATAAACATGGTGTTTTTGATCCCACAAGTTCCCTATAGGGGACAAGGGAAGAGCATACACACACAACTTTCTTTTTGCTAATCAATTCTAACAAAGTAATGATCTATTGAAGATAAAATTTGAAATGTGTTAAATTTTAAAGCACTTAAATCAAAAAAATTGGTGATGTTCTTTGGCCCCTTGGCTTTAAGTTTTAAAATTATAAAGAACAACTATAAAGCATTTAAGTAAACATCAAGTGTTTCTTTAAGCACCTAAAATAAATGGTCTTAATCCTTTTTAAGCACTTAGAAAAAGAGTTTAAAAATACTAGACTAATCTTGTTTAGATCTTTTTTCAAGTTGGCCCTGTAAGGAAAAAGTAAAAATTTTGTTTATCTTTGAAGCATATTTCTAAATGAGATAAATAACTTTGTAAAATGAGCTCTTGGGTTTCACATAGTGTAATCTTGCTACTCCATAGTACAATCCTACTATTATATAAAAGTATGATTTAGACATGTAATATTACTACTTGGGCTAGTTTATCATATCTCCAAAATATATCTACTCAGGCTAACAATCCCAACATTCAAAGTTTCAATACTACTACTCAGGGCCATAATACCACTATTTAGGTTGGGCAGGTTAGGTTAGGGTCATAATCCTACTATTCAAGGTTACAATCCTACTATTTGGGTTAGTTTAGGTTGGGTCAGATTAGGTCAGGTCATAATCCCACTATTTGGGGTTACAATCATGTTATTTAGGTTGGGTCAAGGTCACAATCTCACTATTTAGGTCAGGTTAGGCTAGGTTGGGTTGGGGTCACAATCTTACTATTTTTTATTATAATCTTTCTATTCAAGGTTACAATCTCATGATATGTGATTTGTGGTATTTTAGTCTAGAGGACAAAACTGTGACTTCTAAAAAAATGGACTTTTGTTCAAATTTTCACCTTTTTGGCTTTCACACACTAAGATCCTATAAGGAAATGGTTAGTAGGTTGTTTGTAGGTGCCTTGTGATCAAATTTGTGGGGTGTGATGCCATCATGTGTACCAAAATGTAGAGTGGATTATAGGAAATGATTATTCAAGCATTAGTCCAAGAAATTAAATAAAAAGGCATAGAGAGATAACTAAATCAAGACAATCTATTCATGTGGGGTTTGCTAAAAAAATAAAGATAAAAATGAAAGAAATTCAACCATTACCTTATCAAGTAACTCCATTTCTCAAAATTGGATCAAAAAAATTCTCTCCCCTTGATCAAGCATCCTTGTCTTCATCAACAATGGTGGAAAACTCCTCAAATGTCTCAAGAACACTCCATAAAACATAGGCTCAAGATGTTGAAACCATGTAATTTCCTATCAATGAAGCTAATCCAAATATCAATAATGCAATAATCAAAATAAAATGAGTTGCGGAGAGATTTAAGCATTATAACATTACATAATTTGAGCTTTAAAATGGTGGTGAGAGGCCTCTTATTTATAGATTTTTGAGACTGGTCATGATCAACCATGACCGTCCAGCTTAAGATTGAGATGTGTGGCCATGAATTAATCTAATATTAATAATTAAATCCATAAATATCCTCATCATGATTTGGGAAGAAGGGGTATTAATTAGGAATGAGGTGCATTGATGAGGCATGGGATGCATTAATGAGGCATATGAGGCCATGATTCATATATGTTATGCATTTATGGATTATGGATGCCACCCCATAAATGATGTCACTAGGTGATGCAATTATTAAGAATCAATTTCCAACATTGGAATAATCAATAACTTCCATGGAAAATCCACTTAAGCTCTTGATTTAGATTAATTATCCTTAAACAAGATTAATCAATGTTTGTGCAACTCTTTGAAAATTGGCCCTCAATTAATCAAAATGATTAGAAAGTCATATTATTGGGTCATAATTTGACTCGAAAAGAATTAGAAGGTGATGTTAGATTCATTGGAAACGCATTCCTATTAAGGATTTTGCCAACACAAAATAACAAAAGTATGAGATGCGTACTAATTAATTAAAATAAAAGAGTGATCTAGGGCATAAAAAGTCAAAATCATCATTTTGACTCGAAATGAATTGATCAATAAAACACATTGCCCTATTTAAGGATACATTATCCTAAATCAGCACTTATATATGACAAGCTTGAACCATTTAGCATGTTTTATGGATTTTGGCCTAAAATATGAATTTGATTAAGATTTGAGCAAGATTAAAAATGTCAACATAAATGGTGTTAGGAATTGGATGTCTACATAGGCTTGTCTGAATATGAATCAAACTATATGTGTTTATTAGAGAAGTTAAGAAGTTCATGTAGGTTTTGATACCTGTCTAAGCACTGTACCTCCCACTTTTGGTTTATCCTAAGGTTACTATGGATATGTCACACTTAGATGTATTTTTTTCTACTTTAAAACCATGCCCTTATCCCTTACCATCAATGCACTAGGTGTCACTATTGCATTGCAATGTTCTAGGTTCCTTTTGCCCTAATGGCACTGTATTTATTTGAGTATTTGTAATAAAAACTTGACTAATTTGAAACCTCATTCACCATCATTCTCTCTTGATCTAACAACCTCCTCTTATGTTAATATGTGATCTCTCCATTTAGGCTATAATAATGATGTTATTAGATAGGCCTATGCCTCATATATTTCTATCATGGGATGAAACTGTATAGAGTAAATTACTTTTTGAAAAAGTTAAGGTAAAGCTTCCCATTGCAAATTTACTCAACTCTGTAGCTTACACCTAGGTTTAGATTTTAATGTCTCACCATCTCAACAAGTATATATAAGATTCATCTTGTGATTAGACCCAAAATTCTTATTTCTTGATTCTCTTTCCACTTTATCAATAGCTCAGGTCTCTATGGTATTCTTATTTTAACAAAACTATTCAAGAAAAATGGTATGCAAATTGCGTATCCATTTATAACTATGTGCTCCCTTGTTTAACCTTCTTATTTGGTCCTAATGAGTTTATGAACCTTGAATTATTTAAGAACTCCATTCAAGTCTTGAAATCATACACAATATATCACTTTAAGTCTGTACATACCGAGAAGTGATTATAGGTGATTATGCACATTAGGGCTCTGGTTAGTCTTTACTTAGTATCTTAGAACCCTATATATATATACATACATACATACATACATACATATATATATATATATATATATATATATATATATATATATATATATATATATATATATATATAATTTAATGGATAATATAACCAACCATGCTATGAGGGGTTTAAGACCAATGTATTACCTTTGACTTGAAGCCACTCACAGAAGATCAAAACACTACAACTATGAAAACATTGCTCTCAGCTTTCAATGGTCTTCACTTCTAGAACAAGAGAGTGATACTTCCTATATTTCATGGTCACATGTGCCAACATAGTTGAATCCAACATGAAATGAATGGATACACTCTAAAATTCTACATAAATCTCTTGGTTCACATAAATCAATCACCAAAATGCAAACAGATGATAAAAATCAAGCCATTGGGATTGCACAAGAAGTTTAGAGGTATTAAAAATCTTAATGATTATTCATATAAAATAGATCACTAATGTTTAAATCATGACCATGAAATGTAATATCATAATGAATGGTAACATCCCCCAAGTGAACTCACTCCAAATATTCTTCTCCAGTCCATACCAAAATAAAACTATTGACCCTTTTTTACTTGTCCAAGAGAATGATAGGAGAGAGAAACCATTTTTTTAAAATTTTGGAAATATTAAAGACACTTATATTTTAAATAACCTATGGGGATCTCATGACACCTTTTTTTAATCATTCACATGTGCAATATGAGTCATCCTAGTCCATACAACATCTGAAACTACCATTTTTATAGATGATCCCCTTTTTTTACATTGAACTTGTAAATTTTTAGTATCAAAACCTTCCCCTAACATTATCTGGCATGTGGTATGTTATGATTCACTTTTAAATTTGTCTTTTTGATGATATTTATGTACAACTCCTTAAAATGACCAAAAGGTGGCATAAAAAGACTTTAAGACAAGTGGACAAATATGAAAAAGACTAAACATGTTCTATGATCCTCAAAGATAAGACTTGACCTTATTTAGGACTGTGGTGACCATTTTCAAACCTATAAGACCTTACGAAATTTTAAAATGCTGGGGGGTTGACTTAATTTGATGTAAGGTAAAATTTGATCAACATTTTGGTGATTTATAGGGGGTAGCATGCCTACTATGCTAAGTACCAATTTCCTTATCATATCCTTGGGAAATTGAGTCACCCATATGATTAAACTAAAACTAATGTGCCTATAAAAATACTAAAAACTCAAACCAAACACAATAAGAAATAAATTCACAAAACAAGACACCAACACACATACTTGTGCTCTCTAAGCACTTAGGGAAAACACACAAACAAGTCAAAGGAAAACCCACACCTATCTTAATATATAAAAGACCTTAAAACACTTGAGGTGAAAGATAGATCTTCATTACTTCAACTAGGATCAAATACAATGCTTTTAGAATCACTATTATTCCATGAAAACAAATAATCATAGAATGAATGTTTGTTAATGAAAAGTTGTTTATGGAGATAATAAAATGGCTTTCCATTTTTATATATTTTGATAACAAGTATACCACTTGGATCTCTCATGAACACTCCATCTATCTATCTTAGAGGTTTGTCTAAATTTTCAACTTGATTGACCTTTGTCATGTCCACTTGTCACTTCTGAATTTGATCATTAGGGTTCATGAAAGCCTTCCCAACTTTAAATGTATTTGAATCATTATATGCTTACTATTGGGAGTCATTAAGGCTATCTTATTTTTCAACAAAAAATTCATGGTTTTCTAGAATTTTTTCCTATTTGGTAGAGAACCCAAGCTCTTCTTTGAGATAATTAGGTGCATGATTGACCTCATCATCAGGTCTATATTCCTTTTGAAGAGTTTAAAACTGTTAGGATTGTGGAGCTAAAAGCTTCACTGATGCAGACATGGAGGAGGTTGCAGAATGAGTTGTTGAGTGTCAGAAGTGTTTGGTGTTGGTCTGGCCAACCGGCGTCAGCAGGATAAGACAGGAAGGCAACCGACGTCGGTCATATATCGGCCGGCGTCGGTGACCCCAGGCGGACAGGGACCGACGTCGGTCGCCTGTGTAGTTCGACTGCGAGTTAATTACGGGCAGTGAGCTAACGAACGAAGAGTTTGCATGATGAGCGTTAATTTTAGACTCATAGCTGCGGATCTAATTATGGTAATTAGATGTCTAATCATTGTTTGGATGAGATCTATATAATAGACTCATGGTTGTATTGGAAAAGTGTGCTAGGGAGTAAGAGAGCATAATTATAAGCTCCTTCTGTGTGTGAGGTAGAGCTATGGTGCGTTCCTCCTAGTGCCACAGTACTAGGTGTGTTGGTGCTGGATTGGAGAGCCAGCTGGGTTCTTCAAGAGTGTAGGATCTTGGTCACAGTTGCATGGCCTATATAGGAGATCTACATGGTAAGTAAGATCGTTGATCTGCAGGTGTATGTGTGTGCAAGGTCGAGGTTCACAGGTGATTAGAACCATTGCTTGATTTGCAGGTGTGCAAGGTCATATAGACAGCAACACAATAGGGAGCAGTATCAGGCATGATCTACTTGGAGTACAGGTGTGTACTCGGATAGAGCAAGAGGAAGGCAAGGGAGTTCCTTCCATAAGTATGGTCTGTTGAATTGCAGGTTGTTGCAGATTCATGGGAGATCTACTTGAAGTACCTTGAGTACTTGTGGAGCACGTGGAGTGCTT
Source organism: Torreya grandis (assembly GCA_037957365.1). Classification (NCBI taxonomy): domain Eukaryota; kingdom Viridiplantae; phylum Streptophyta; class Pinopsida; order Cupressales; family Taxaceae; genus Torreya; species Torreya grandis. The sequence continues at coordinate 247,749 of JARHVA010009457.1, read as the reverse complement.
GTGGAGTGCGTGGAGCACTTGTGGTGTGCGTGGAGCACGGGAGGTGAACACCAACTCTGTATTTGAGTTGGGTGTTGAGACCTGTGAGAGGGAGAGCTTTGGGGAGAAGAATTACTGTTCACTTGAGGTGTGGGAAACCTCTGTAAGGTGGTGGAGAAGAAGTGGCATCTTCTTTATTGTATTCTTTTCTGTATAAATTGTTAATACAATTTGGTATTGTCTCTCATATGCTGTGTTATTCTGAATTCTAGTTACTTGGTGAATCTGGTTAATTTCCGCATATTAAGTTGCTTGGTTTAGTAATCAAATTGTGTGCTTCCGGTTTATCCACCCATCCTCCCAACAAGGGGTATCAGAGCCTTGGTTGTAGGTTCTTGAGCTCTGATACCAATTTCCGCATATTAAGTTGCTTGGTTTAGTAATCAAATTGTGTGCTTCCGGTTTATCCACCCATCCTCCCAACAAGTGGTATCAGAGCCTTGGTTGTAGGTTCTTGAGCTTGATACCAACAAGTGGTATCTGAGCTGAGGTTGGAGGAAGCAGGTTTTGTGTTTGGTTACAGGGCACTCTCAGGGGTTTCTGATCGAGTGGGAGTAGAGCAACTGTAGATCAAAGTAAGCTAAGAATGGAGGAGTTGAAAAGCACAGATGGTCACTCACGGTCCTATGGAAAGAAAGAGCAGGTAAAAGATTATTGTTGGTTGGTAGCAGATCAGCATGAAGAAACTGAAGATAAAGATGTAGCAGGTGTTGCTGCACAGGATGTGTTTGCAGGTTTCTTGGATAAAGTTGAATCTTGGATAAAAGATTCGGTTGCCTCTTTCCATGCAGTTCCAGGTAGAGGAGCTGGTGAGCCTTGCCAAAGAATTGGCAAAGGGGAAGTGAAGCTGAAATTACAAGCGGCCAACACACAGGTGTTGATGAAGGTCATGCAGGTCCCAGGTTTGGAGATATGGCTAATTTCTTCAGAAAGATTGGGTGATGAGAGATGCACAAGAACTCTCACAGCGGATGCACTTGAATTAGCTGGTGGTAAGAAAACAGGTATCCTTTATCTACTTGTTTATATTACTGATTCTTCTTTTGTTGCGGAGACGTGGCTTCGTAGGCTTGGTCACATGAGCAGGAAGGAGATGCATGTTCTTAAGCGGAAGACAGATATATTTGACAGGCTTAAGAACTGGAAAGCCTTGGTGTTTATGGAGGAGATGGCGGACAGAACCCAGTGGATGTGGCTGGATACTTCTGAGCAGGGCAGTTTGGACATGGGTTTTGATCCAAAGAAGCTCGCGGGTAAAAAGTCATCACTCACAGGCGAACACAGGTACCGATGTCGGTCAGGAGGAACCGGCATCGAACAGACAGGTGCCGATGTCGGTCATGTGCAGACCGAAGCCGGCGATGTCAGGCAGGGTAAGACCGATGTCGGTAAGGAGACCGACGTCGGTAGTATGTAAGACCGATGTCGGTTAGGAGGATCGACGTCGGCAGTAGGGACACCAGTGCAGGCAGGTTGGTAGTCAGGTACAGACGCATGAAACCGACGTCGATCGGATGCAGACTGTGGAGTGACCGAGGTCGGTCACTGTAACGATATTTGGGTGGACAGCAAGCTGTCAAGGAGTCTCAAACACCCATACGGAGGACTGAAGGCGTAAGTAGGCCCTCAAATTCGTTGTTCCTCTTCTTCATACATGTTGCTGATTGTAGAGCAGGAAGGATCCAGGAAATAGGTGTGAGCTTGGCATGGATGAGGATGTGATTCCTTGGAGGAGAACCAGACAGGTGTGTTTTGGTAGAGATGCCAGCAGGTATGAAAGCACAGAGACGAACGAATACCTTAGTAGAAGAATAGAGAGAACGGATACGTGGGATGGAAGATCAGGGATATGGTCTTGTGGAGCTGCAGGATAGTGGTACAGGTTTTGACAGGTGGAGGACGGAGCATGGCTTCAGTCAATGTCAGGGTAACTACTGTGATTTTGTCTTACCAGGGGGATGATGAGTCATGACATCATTTTGTTGCTGTATGTGGATAGTATGCTAGCTAACAGGGGTGTACATACAGGGTTTTGCTGAGCTAAGGGTAAGATTAGTTCAGTGGCATGTCAGGAGGAGTTTGGAGCAGCGAAATTCTTTGACATGGGAGGCATGGAGATCACAGGTTGATTTTGTCTCGAGTGGGAGTTGATGTGAATCAGGTGTTGACGAGGTTCAGGATGCAGAGCCGGAGCACACCAAGGGCTGGACAGGTATAGTGTCCGAAATCACATGAGGTCTGGTATAGACCTGAGTATTCCCATGCAGTGGGAGCTGTCAGAGAGTTAGGAGCCAATTCGGGGAAGTGGATTCTCAGGTATTCTGAGAGGGACCGGCAGCAGGGATTCATGCTATGCAGGGTCAGGACTTCACTACAGGTGTTGTAGGTTCGGATGTGGCAGGTTACTCGGATGACAGGTGGTACACCACGGGATGTGTGGTGGGTTGTCTTCAGGTGGGAGCTTGAAGAGGGATACAAACTAGGAAATAGATTAGACGAAGTACAGGTACAGGTACAGTGCAGCTGTTTATCTCCAAGTGGGAGATTGTTAGGATTGTGGAGCTAAAAGCTTCATTGATGCAGACATGGAGGAGGTTGCAGAATGAGTTGTTGAGTGTCAGAAGTGTTTGGCGTTGGTCTGGCCAACCGGCGTCGGCAGGATAAGACAGGAAGGCAACCGACGTCGGTCATATATCGGCCGGCGTCGGCGACCCCAGGCAGACAGGGACCGACGTCGGTCGCCTGTGTAGTTCGACTGCGAGTTAATTACGGGCAGTGAGCTAACGAATGAAGAGTTTGCATGATGAGCGTTAATTTTAGACTCATAGCTGCGGATCTAATTATGGTAATTAGATGTCTAATCATTGTTTGGATGAGATCTATATAATAGACTCATGGTTGTATTGGAAAAGTGTGCTAGGGAGTAAGAGAGCATAATTATAAGCTCCTTCTGTGTGTGAGGTAGAGCTATGGTGCGTTCCTCCTAGTGCCACAGTACCAGGTGTGTTGGTGCTGGATTGGAGAGCCAGCTGGGTTCTTCAAGAGTGTAGGATCTTGGTCACAGTTGCATGGCCTATATAGGAGATCTACATGGTAAGTAAGATCATTGATCTGCAGGTGTATGTGTGTGCAAGGTCGAGGTTCACAGGTGATTAGAACCATTGCTTGATTTGCAGGTGTGCAAGGTCATACAGACAGAAACACAACAGGGAGCAGTATCAGGCATGATCTACTTGGAGTACAGGTGTGTACTCGGATAGAGCAAGAGGAAGGCAAGGGAGTTCCTTCCATAAGTATGGTCTATTGAATTGCAGGTTGTTGCAGATTCATGGGAGATCTACTTGAAGTACCTTGAGTACTTGTGGAGCACGTGGAGTGTTTGTGGAGTGCGTGGAGCACTTGTGGTGTGCGTGGAGCACGGGAGGTGAACACCAACTCTGTATTTGAGTTGGGTGTTGAGACCTGTGAGAGGGAGAGCTTTGGGGAGAAGAATTACTGTTCACTTGAGGTGTGGGAAACCTCTGTAAGGTGGTGGAGAAGAAGTGGCATCTTCTTTATTGTATTCTTTTCTGTATAAAGTGTTAATACAATTTGGTATTGTCTCTCATATGCTGTGCTATTCTGAATTCTAGTTACTTGGTGAATCTGGTTAATTTCCGCATATTAAGTTGCTTGGTTTAGTAATCAAATTGTGTGCTTCCGGTTTATCCACCCATCCTCCCAACAAAAACCTGCTCACCTCCTCAAATTCTTACACTATGACATTAAATTATTTACACATATCATCTACTTCTTCTTGAGGTTCATGCTCATGAAAATTGTCCTCTTTGGTAAGCATAACTAAATGTTAACTAGGACTATCATGTTTTGTTATAGTTGGAATACTAAAATCCTCATCCAAGTTCACAAGGTAGTTACCCCATGTGACCTATTCTAGAGTGTCATCATAATCTACCTCAAGAGTTCCATCACATTCTTCCTGGAGGATGTATTTACCAAGACCAGTTTCTTCAAATCCATACGGCTCAACTCCTCACTCATAAAGGTATAAGTTATTTATGCCATCAATAAGTGTTAGAGGTTCTTGATCACTATGATGATCTTCTTCATCACTGATATTGCAATTCATGTTAGAATTATAAGGGGCATATGGCTATACATGAAAAATAGATAGAGTTTCATATTTGATTAATACTTTAGCACCATACCTAGTCATAAATGCCATATATATCTAATATTAAGTCAAGTATATTCAAATATTAGAAATAAACTCTTTTTAAAATCAAAAGGCAAAATGAGGTGGCACATCCACAACCACAACAACTTGAGAAATGGTGAAAGTAGGACCAAGCATGAAGAACAAGTTTTAAACCTTTAATCATACCAATTGTCTTAGAAATTGACCCATCTAATTGTAGCACTCCCTTAGAATGAGGATCATACTTCAAATTCAACATATAAACTACTTACTTGGGCATGCCATAAGTATTTTCCCCACTATGAATCAAAAAATTGTTAACCAAAGCATCCCCAATGATGATAGAGAGATATAAATGAGGAGGTTTGTCTACTTTCTCAATTTTGTTTGGTTTTCTTTCACTATGCTTCAATGTGTTTGTCAAGTCTATCTCTTTCCCAATAGGATTCTTAGTTTCCAAACTAAGTTTAGAAAACTCTTTTTGGAGTAGGTATACTTGTCCAGGTATTTATAATGTATCCCACATTGATACATTCACATGAGACTTCTTTATCTACTTTATAATGTTAGTGAAAGAGCCACTAACCTTAGATTTCCCACTAATAGTAATAGTACTACCTATATATTGAGAATTTTGAGGTGTAAGAGAGTTCTTAACATTCTAAAATATTTTATCTACTTGTACATTTAGGATTTAATTAAACATTATTACCCTTTGGGATGTTTGAAAGCTATATGATGGACCATTACCAACCCCTTGAACGTCTTCAATTGACTTTCTCTTTGACCTTGTGTTTGCATCTATAAGATGTGGATCTTTGCTTAATTTCCTTTGGTAATTCACATCATATGGGTCATCTTACTACCAATTGACTAAATTAGGCTCAACTTGAGCACTCTTTCCATTGTTCTCTCCTCTATTAGGTACCTCATCTTGAGTCATGGTTGGTATTATTTCCAAATTTTTCATGAAAGCTTGATTAAAGGACTCATTATCATAGGTAGATGAATCATGAGGTTTATACCATGAATTCTGACCTTCATTTGGTTTATAAAGGTTACTTTGAGTATGCACTAATTCTCTTGAGGTGGAGGGAGCATTGGGAATCCATTATTTGAATTTTCTTGAACTAGTTGTCCTTGACCTTGAAGATGACCTTGAAAGGGTGGCCTATTGCCTTGATAGTTTGGATAACACTGATTGTGTTGATAGTGGCTTTAGAAATGTCTCACTTTATACTATTGTATAATCATCTTGAGAACTAAAATCTCTTTCTCAAGATCCTTTGTTATTTTTTCCTCATTATATTTACTTGATTAACTAGGGATAGTTGGCTTATGTTTTGGTGTAGGAATGGGAGAAAAAATAAGTGCAGGGGTTTAAAAATTAATTAATAGAGGCATAGGGGGTCTTGGATCAATCTTCCCATCTTGAGTCAAATATTTATTATCCCTAATGGTCACTTCATATGCATTAGGCAATGTGTTGCCTCCCATAGATTACACCATCATATAAATATCACTATCAAAAGCCTTAAGATAATACAGGAAAAAATGATGAGAAATAGGTATTAAAAAGATTGGGATCATATCCCATCTCTTCTAAAATATTGTGTTGAAGTCCTGGATAGCTTCTTGAGGTGCTCTCTTTACTCTAGTTAGTTCTCAGTCAATGACAAGTTGTCACTCTTGTCTTCAAATCTTCTCCTCAAAGCATCTCCCAACTCATGCCATGTGGTGATATATTTAGGATCCAAATTACCATACCAATCAAGAGATTTACCTATGAAAGAGATAACCAACAACCTAATTTCTATGTTTTCCTCAATGATGTGATGTGTATTGCAAAAGTTAGTAATGTTTCTAATATGCTCAATATGGGTAATGGTAGTCTCACTGGTATATGAAGGGAAACTTTTGAGGGAAGATATGGGAATGCCATCATAATGAACAAGTATTATATGAATATAGAAATTAATTACAATAAAATTTAGGTTCATTACCATGGTAGCTTTAGGACTTTACAAAAGTGGGACAATAAAAAAATTTCTTATAGGTATATGAGCAAGGTATGATCTCTTTGAGCAAGGACGGGTGTTAGAAAATATATATGATTTAAATGAATAGTATGGAAGCTCTTGGAAATCAAAAGGAATTCCTTTGGTATAGGATATTGTTCTTACCTTAGGCATGAAATAATGGACTAATCTTCCAATAAGAGTTAATTATTGGAGTCACCAGATACTATAGGAAGTAGACTATTATAACATCTTGTTGTCAAGACCAACATCCACATTGAACAACCTTCTTGAACTTCATGTCTCACTAGACATGCCAAAATTTTTATATCCTAAATTTACACCATAAATAAGCCAATTGGACCTTCTCAAATTTTGGATAGCATGAAACTATCTCTGTATATAAACAAGCTACTACAAGAGACATATCTTTAGATTATGGGCTAGCTCCCTTGATCTAACTATTTATGTTCTCAACTACACTAAACTAATCACTTTGGGGTGAAAAGGGAAGAAAGAAACATAAAGTAAACTACACTTAATGGAGGTGATACACCAATTATATCTCCATAAACTTACTTGAAAATTGTACTATGAAGGCAAATTACTAGAATTGATTTCAATTCAAGGTTCTTCTAGCATAAGTGTTTATACATAGAGGTAGATTGCCATGCATTTCCAAAGGTGGGTGAATGTGATTTCTAACATCATAAACTACTAATATCTCTTCACACTTAAAAAACACCTAACAAATAGTTACAGTTCATGAAATATGTTAGAAGAAGTATTACTCACACAATACATACAAGATCAAAATGGAAGCAACGATAATAGTCATCACTTGTCATCGAAATAGACTACTTGACATACTTAGGCAACACATTTTAGAGACTAAACCAATTTGAGAACTTTATTCAAATGTAAAAAAAAATGTCAAAACTAGTAGGGCTTTACCATACCAATTGTGGATAGTTTATAATGCCAAAATGGCTTCAATATATAGAACATAGGAGAGGAGAGATAAAAAGTGACATTAAAGAGTCACCATGCCAAGTGTAAAGTCTTGAAGACTAATTATAATTCAAGAGGAGTTATAAAATAGGTCATGAAGTTATATTATACAAGTGTCTATCTAAAACATGACATCTTCCTCAAGTTATCATACAGATACTTAATTATCCTTCTTGAAACTATTTTCTTGATGAAGAGTCCACTTATCTATATTAAACTACCTTATAAATAATTGACACATGTGCCCTAACCTAAGAAGGTGGAAACATGATTGATTCAAGTCATTAAATGCTTCTCTAATTGATGATCTTCCCTTTGCCACTTATTTTTACTTCCTTGTAGTTACTCATTATCCTTTTAGGCCTCAATTATCACACTTGTGACTATGGTGACTTTCACGCACTCAAGGATATTAATTGAAAAGATGTGAGACACCTAATCAAGACTTATTTTTCCTTTGATCTATCATATAGAATTCAATAAAAACTCAAAATTACATTCCTCACAATCAACTTGGTAGTCATCTTTTGTCTCACTATTCTATTTAAGACTTCCTACATCAACTAGCTTATTAGATGAGTCTCCATGCATGATTAAGGTAATAATAAGGTATGAGGAGTTAGAATACATCTCTACACACCTTCCACCATGACTTTCATTCATCCATTCATTTTTTCACCTTAAATTCAACTCAAATATTGCATAAACGATAGAATTTGGTTGGTCCAGACAAGTGAAGGTATGTAAAAATTGAATTTTGAGGAGACTAAGAGATTGATAAATAGGTCTAAATCATATTATATGCTAATGAACCCCTTCTAGATGCATTATTCTTCATATCTTTCTTAGCAAGCTTTATGAGGGTTTTAGGTCATTTATATTCTTAACAATGCTTCATAAAGGTTAAGCCCTTAACCCTCAAAACAAATCCACTAATTTTAATTATATGAACCCCCTAATATATCCCTAATTAATTGAGACCCCATGAATATTATCTGTATAGATGGGAGTGAAATAAGTTGGCTCTCGAGTTCTTAATATGCATTTTGGATACCTCTGAGATAAATTATGGCCAAAAATGGCTAATTTAAGTTTATCTTTTCAAACCAATGATTCTAATTAATACTAAACTCTCCCACTAAATTTATCATATTACTTGGGATGATATCATGACCATATGGGTGAAGCTAGAAGCTAATGGTCATGCCTAGTTCTTGAGTATAGTAGGCATAAACTATGTTTTTTTAATATGTGACCACCTTTGAGTGTTAATAGTGATTTTAGGTGCTTATTAACACTTATTTACCTTAAATTCAATCCTAAATATCATCTCATAGTCACTCAATAATTTATCATTCATCCTTTCACCATCAATGTACTAGGTATGTAGATTGCCTTACTTGTGGAGTGCCTCAAGTCTGAGACAAAACAATGGATAATTCCCTTATTATTTTGACCTAAATGAGACCATGGAGGTTTAGTAAAAAAAATGATGTATCTTTTTATAAATTTTGAAATCTTTACCATGCTAATAAATCCCTCAACACTTCAAATTCTCTAGACTATTTTTTAGGTTTGTGACTGTGTGCAAGATTTTGGTTGACTGAGTATGAGGTTTGAAATCCTAGTTTAGTTCATATTCAATTTAATTATTTGAATTTTATAATCTCATGGAAATGTGAAATTATCACTTTTATATTGATTTGTACATGTTCATCCATCTTATACCTCTTCCACCAACTAAACTTGCATCCTTCATTAGCTTGGGCTAGTCTGAATATGAGTCAAATTGTTGTTGTTTATCAGAGAAGTTAAGAAGTTATTGTAGGTGTTGATACATGTCTAAGAATTGTACTTCCAACTTTTTGTTTCTCCTAAGGTCACTAGGGATATCTCACACTTAGATGGATTCTTTTCTTACTTAAAACAATGCCCTTATCCCTTACCATCAATGCATTAGGTGTCATTGTTGCATTGTAATATTCTAGGTTCCTTTTGGCCTAATGATAATATAGTTATTTAAGTATTTATAGAAGAAACTTGATTGAGTATAAAATCTCACTCACCATCATTTTATCTTGACATAACAACCTCCTCTTGTGTCAAGATGTGAGCTCTCCATTTAGGCTGTGATAATGAGTTTATTAGGCTTTCCTAGGCCTCATATATTACCACCATGGGATGACACTATATGGAGAAAAATACTTTTTGGATAAGTTAAGGTAAAGCTTCCCACTACAAATTTATTCAACTTTGTAGCTTACACCTAGGTTGAGGTCTTAAGATGTCTCACTATCTCAATAAGTAGATATAAGATCCATCTTTTTATTAGACCCAAAATTCCTATTTTTGAATCTCTTTACACTTTATCAATATCTCAGGCCTCTATGGTATTATTATTGGAACAAAACTAGGAAAGTAAAATGGTATGAGGACTATGTATCCACTTAAAACTATGATCCACCTATTTCAGCCTTTTTCTTTGGTCTTGATAATTTGATGAACCCAAAATGACTTGATAACTCCATTCAAGTATTGAAATCATACACAACCTATATGCTAATTTTTTGATAGCCTTACAAATATATTTACATACCTATAAGTGACTATGCACATTATAAATCTTATTGGTCTTTATTTAGTGTCTTAAAACCTTATCTTAATCAATTTATAGATACTTCAATGGAGTATCCAGCCAACCATGCTTTGACGGGATGAATAACAATGTAATATTTTTTGACTTCAGGCCACTCATAGAAGACCAAAACACTACAACTATGAAAACATTATTATTAGCTTTCAATGGTGTTCAATTCGAGCACAAGAGAGTTATCCTACCTATATTACATGTTCACACATGTCAAAATATTTTAATCCAACATGAAATGAATGGATATGCTCTGTAAGTCTACATGCATCACTTGGTTCACACAGACCAATCACCAAAATGCAAATAGATGAAAAAACTAAGGCATTGAGATTTCATAAGAAGTTTAGAGGTATTGACAATATTAATGAATATTCATATATCATAGATGACCAATATTGAAACCATGACCATTAAATTTAAGGTCATACAGATTGATAACATCCCCCAAGTGAGTTCACTCCAAATCTTCTTCTCTAGTCCATACCAAAAGAAAACCATTGAATATTTTTGACCACTCCAAGAGAATGATAGGAGAGAGAAATTAGTTTTTAACAATTTTTAATTAGTTAAATCTACCTTATCCTAAAAATTACCTATGGTGGTATAAATAAACCTTCCTAAAGCAATCACATGTACTAAATGAGTCATCCTAGTTTGTACAATATCTAAAACTCTCCTAATTGTAGATGATCCTCTTTCTTTTGTGTTGAACTTGTAAATTTTTAGTTTCAAAGCCTTCCTCTAGCATTATATAACGTTTGGTACATTATCATTCTATTTTAAATTTTTATTTTTGATGAGATTTATGTACAACTTCTTAAAATGACCAAAACATGGCATAAAATGATTTTAAGACAAGTGGACAAATATGACAAAGACTAAACATGTTCTATGACCCTCAAAGGTTAGACTTGATCTTATTTAGGACCATGGTGACCATTTTAAAACCTATAATACCTTATGAAAATTTTAAAATGCATTGGGTTGACTTAATTTTACTTAGGATAAAATTTGGTCATTAAGAACCTTGTGTAGGTGGGTAAACCATGCAATGACCATTGGCAAGCTCCTCTCAAGCTTGTTTCAAGCTACCTTAAAAAATATTTTTTTGGGATAATTTTTAGGGTATATTATATATTTTTTTTGACTTGGTAGGTATAATACAACTCAAGGCATCCTCTCCAATAATTTTCATTCATTCATCTACTTAAGAACCTTGTTTTGAGCCCAAAACATCACAAAAGTACAACATTTATTGCATCCATACAGGTGTAGGCACTAAAAAATATCATGGTAAGGAAATAATTAGAGTTATTCATGGTTTTTATGTGATTTTAAGGTCATTAAAACTAATTTTAAGTACTTGGTAAGTCAATTTCTCTAGACTAGTCATTTTTAGCCTCTAGGAAGCCAAAAACACACTTATCATCTTAATAATGATTCATAAAGTATAGGACCTTAAGATATGAAAAAATTACATAAATTTAAATTGGAAAGGTCACCATAACACATAAAAATATCTTTTTCTCCCATTTAAAACATCCATACTATTCTAATCATAAGAAAGTGCTTTTTGGGCTAGAAACTATGCAACTGTGATATTACGGGAGATATGAGTCTTGAAAATGCTATTTAGGAACCTATTTTTTGGGTTATAAAAAATTAGAGAGGTTTTTGAAACAAATATTGAATTTTTAACATGTTATTAATTTCATTTCTATTCATTAATCCACCTATAACCTTCATTGGTTGATGTTAGGGTTTATAGGTAAACTACCCAATTTGAACCTAGAACTATGTTTGCCTCTATTCATCATTGTTTCATGAGTTCAAGACTTCATAGAACACTTATTTTAATATTTCATAAAATTCTTATGGTATTTATATCCTCATCTCATCCTTAAACCTTCAATAGAATATTGGTTATCATCTAGCTCTCAAATAGTGCTGTGTGTTTAGTTTTAGATTCAACATATCTAAATAGACCTATCTACATTTACATTGCATCACTATAATTAAATATAATGGAAATAATGAGTCATATTATAATAATATAAACCTTCTCATATTAATATATTTACCTCAAATAAATTTGTCTTTCAAAAACAAGTAAACATCCTTCATGATTAGGTAGGCAGCCCTGTAGATGACTTAGCTGAGTGTATGTAAGGTTCAAGTGCATCTTGGTTTTGATCACTCTTATTTGAAAATACCTTAATATTTATCTAAAATATATATATTTTTTACTTTTTTATACATATAAACTTCAAATGAACTATATGTACTTGTGTCCTCTCTTCAAGTTTGTAACCAACCTAAGTTACTTAAGGAAGTATGTAGGTACATATTAGATGTCTTAACTTATTTCAAAGTCGATACCTGTTAAATAGGGTTGAATTGGATGAGAGATATATATTTTATCTCTATTTAGTCCAAGGCCTCATAAAATATCTTAAAATACCTTCAATTATCAATATCTATCTTGAAATCACTAAATCACTAATCTTTTAGATTTATGATTTGTTAGTGCATGCTCAAGGGTGATTTTGAGAAACTAGTCATTCATAATGTATCAAAAAATATCATATACTTATCTAAAATACATCCATGTTAACCTCACTTGAGTTAACCTTTAATATTTCCATGATATTATTCAAAGGACTATCTTCTTGGCTTGAATGACTGTAGATGTTCACTAGGTGTCAAGACTGCATTTTAGAGTTTTAGGAAATTTTCAACAAGTCATTGAACACTTCAAAGATATTTATTACAATGTGTAGAAATTAGTTTATTATTTTTAAACCTATAGTTTTATCTAATAGATAATATATTCAAACAAAAAAAAACCCTTCCTATCAACACCATATAGGCCTAATTGTGAGTTAAGAGTTGTGTGACTGCATGCATAGGGTAAACTCTCTTTAGAACACTTTCTGATGCTCCTTGAGATCATATTAGTTTTTAAATGATCCAATAAACCTATTTACCCATCCAAATAAAACATAAACATACATATTTCATCTTCTCCTTTAAACTTGAGAGCTAACCAAATTCTCAAGTAAGCCTAATTATTACCATTTAGGTCTCTTGGGTTTAGTTAGTGTTAGGTCTAAAGAATAAATATTTCAATGACATAGTTGCCTTCTTCATGACCTAAACCATATCCATTGTGTTTTCACATGATTATATACTACTTAACTTAGCACTTGGACTTAATTTTAAATCAAGGTTTATTGTATTTTACACACAAGGATACCTAAATGTTTGCCTTTTGTTTATTTAATCCTCCTTGATTTTGCATTTTGGAAACATATTGATGTTGAAGACAAAACTACACTATCTCATATCCTAACTCATGAGGTTAATACCACCATGAAACACTTTAAAATTTAAGATCATCACCTTAGTCCACTTCTATGTTTATTAGGATTGTACATAGTCCTTTGACTATAAGTGTGTGTTTGTTATTTAGCCCATGGTGATAGGTAGAATAGAATGAATATCCATCTTGAAGTCTTTACCATCACCCTGAGTCAGAAAACCTATGTTTCATGATTTAAACATCTACATAGTGGCTATATTAATCATGTCTACCTTTTGGATCTCTTATAAACTACCATGTAAACTCTGTCATGAGGTTATTAAATTTATAAAACCTTTTCAATGCATACTTGTACCATTTTTAACTCACTTTGTGCAAGCAACCTATACACAATATTTTGGGAATAACCATGAGTGCGTACTTGGATACCTATTATTGGAGTAGCCATATGGTTGGAGGGATATGAATGGGAAATAAAACATAGTATAAACTCTAAAAGAATCCATATTAAACCTTCATGTACCCATTTTATACCTTTGCATCTTGAAAAAAACTCCAATCCCTAAATGCAAACTATAACTTGTCTATCATGAAGGTTTATCTTGATGTTTAACTATTAACACGTGTGAAACTAATGAATAAATATATGTGATGATTATAAATACTCATATGAACCTTCAACAATGCATACCATGCTCCAAATTTCTCCAAATTGCTTCAAAATTGCATAAAATTGATCCTATGGGGTTTTCATGATGTTTAAGACCACCTTAAAGTTTTTAGAAATAATTAATAAATATTATCACTTTAAACTCATAAATAATTCATGTAATATCAAGTTTATCAATTTCCCCATATCTGGTTAAGATTTTAGGACTTGGTCTTCTCTCTCTTATCCATCCCAGACATGTGAAACTACCCTTTGCTAGTCTGCCAAGAGATTGATGGAGGTTTAGATGTGTTTATTGACTTATATGGACTTGTGAAAGATTTAAACTCATGGATATGACTTTTAGAAGACTAAGATAAAATTTTAAGTCATTTTCACCTGTAAGTGAATATCCCAAGTCTATACAAAATCCTAAAAATGCCTTCTTTGGAGTAAAAACTGAACTGTTCTGACATGCAGACTATTATTATTAGTTCCTCCTAACATTAGTACATTGAAAATTCATTTTCAAGATTTTAAAATTGAAATAGTACATGTATTAAATCTTGAACATATTTGGAAATGGACTTAAATCCCTTAAAGGCATTTTCAAGTTCAAAGAAAGCTAATATATATTAGATGATCTCATGTAGAGATAATATATCAATCCAAGACCTTATAGGAATTTAAATGAATTTTTACCATTTGATTTAATAATCCATTCAAGGATAGTTCCTTTAGAGTTTTTTCTTGGACACAATGTAAACCTAGGTTTCCCCAAAAACCTTAAAGTTTGCTAACTTACCTTAATTTCATCAAACAAGATTAGTAAGATTTAAACCAAGTAGACAAATGAAAGGACTGAATTTGAAGGACCTTGTGCCATCTTGACACATCATTACATACCCATAGAAACAAATCTACTGACCATGAATGCATTGGAATTCTTGGTAAGGATACTACCTTAAACAATGCTAACAAGATTCTTGAAAAACCCTTTGAAGACCACATAAGGCATGATAAAGCTATGAACAAGGTTATAGAGACATGACAAACAATTTTAAACTATAGGGGTGATAATTTGACCTGGGAAGTCAAAATTGTCAACAGTAATCAATGTGTATGACAAAAAATCAAAGTATTTACCTAGGGGGATGGGAAATGATGTCCATCATGGCACCCAAGTACAAAGGGTAGATGCTTGAGGTCCCTCATGACATAAAAAATTGGTGTGTGTAACAAGTAAATAAAAGTGTCATGGTGAATATGCATACATAAAAAACACATGAGGCATGGAAAAAATAGGCCAAGGAGCCATAATATAAGGGGCATGGTCACATTTCACTAAATCTGAGGATAAAAGACATACAAGGACATGCTCAAATGTCCACATACACAAGAAACAAGCAATTGACTTAGAGCCACACAGAAGGACATGTTCAAATGTATGCGTATATAATTAAGAAATAACACATAAGGTAAATGGGCATATGTCAAAGATATAAATGAATATAATTGGTGTAGATCCAAATAATAATGGCATATTCAATGCCCTCAAATAGAAGAAGCACAAGAAACACAATCAAGTCTAAACTAGAAAAGATATAAATGAAAGTATGTTTTAATATAGTACAAATATATGTAAATTCTAGGATGTACATATGTTGGGTATAACTAGTGATAGTTTTAAAAATATATAAGCACGAGTGGAAATGATCAATATCAAGATATATCAATTCATAAATTGGAAAGTATAGAATGTAAGGATAGAACCTGGTAGTAGAAATTATGTATAAGATTCCCCCAAGAGGGTAGATGTATCAAATGAATAAACTTGGATCGATGTATATGCCCCTAGTGGGCAGATGATAACAAATTTGGATTTGTGTAGTGGACCTAGGTCCTATATGTAAATTGCAAGCACTCGACAAGAACAAGTGAAGCATGTATGTATGATAAAACTAGATATACTAAGATAGTGAGCATATGTAGTGTCTAGAAAATATAAGAAATATAAACATAGAAATACATATAATCTATAATTTTGTTATTTTTTGTGTAATATTTGAATTTTTTTTATGTTTTGACGTGTTATATTGTTTTTGTATTTTATATATATAAGCTATATATAATCAAATGAAAATAAACTATGTACAAGTAGAAAAAGTGAATAAAGTATGTACAATATAGTAAGAATCATACTAATTGATGAGTCTCATGGGAGACACACTATCACCATGACCTATTTCAAATAAAGGAAATGTGATCATGCATGTAGTGTGAAAGAGAAATTGTAATCCCATAATCTACTATGAAAAGTGAATTGTGTTTGAATCTGCCTGTGTAGTGATGTTATGAATCCATGACACTGATTATCATGTCATGTGAAATGTAGGGGTCTTAGGAACCCATATAATATAAGAAGAAGTTGTAGGTGATGTAGGTGCCCTATGCTAAGAACCCCAAGAACCCAATGATACTAATCTCAGCATAAACTAAGTAGAGGGAGATCTTCTAGAATTAGTGACATATCTCTAATGAAGGTGTCACTCTAATAATGGTCTTTGAGGGAGAGTATGCATATGTGTTGACACTGTAGGAGTAGACCTCAACTAAACTGGTGTCTCTACTAAAATTTGTGATATATGCATAGGAACTATATTTTGAGTTGTAACTAATAACTATGCAATATTTGGTTAATGGTGTTAGAAATGTAATTATTGGATATGCTAGAACAATAATTGGTAACTATGCTAGAGATCCTTATGGGATGGGCAATTGATATTCACATGGGACACCCTCAATTTTGGACACTTGATTTTCATGTATGTACTTTAAGAATCTATGTACTATATATGGGATGTCTCAAAGATACTATAACCATGGCCTCCCTAATAGTATATCGAATACACCTATGCTAGGTACTACTAGGAACTAAGTGGCTATGTGTGCAGGTCCAACTTGTAATGGAAGAATAATCTCACTAATAGATATATAAAAGTGTCTATTGAAACCACTAATGACTTTATCTATAGGGAATATTATCCACTCTATGTACCCTATATGCTTCAAAATTTTCATAGCGAACATGTTAATGCTTAACCCATTATCAACCAACACTCTATGTAGGTTGATGATCTATGTACGCTCATATAAATAGTGCATGTAGATCTGTATCATCATCAAAACTTTCCTTCTCTAAGAATGTGATGAGTGGTCTAGGTGGTACTATAGTATGATGCATGTCAACAATGTTGTGCAATGGATGTGCCTCCTCTGTAATTGTATGATATGAAGTTGGTAGTGGATGCACTTAATATGTATAGTGAACACCTAATGTGCCCCCTGTATCATTCATTGTGTGCTTTAGGAATGGATCTAATTATAAATTAAGTGCCTTAACTTATGTTTTCTATGGTTTTGATGACTCTATGGTTTTGTTCACATTAACAATATTAGCCTCAATGATAACTTATATCAAGCTTATGCACTTTTATTATGTGGCTTGGTGATGTGCAATACTCACATAATGCATTGAAATCATAGATATTTGGAAGAAGTCATGTTTTAACAACCTATTAATGGGAGGGGGAGATATGACATTATATTCCAAGGGATGATATAAAACCTATGATGGTGAATCCTGAAGGTTAGTGAAGATTTGACACTAAGGAGTAGATAAAACCAATCTAAGAGATGGTTTAGAAGCTATGTTGACTGTGGTCATTTTATCACTCTTGTTATCAATGAACCTTATATGGAGGTTCATTTTAACTCTTAATAGTTGATTCAGATCCATTGGTATACTTGAGTTTGACAATTGATAGGAGCTTAACATCTCTTTCTTTAACTGTGTGGCACAAATTAGTAAATTTAGGAAACTTCTTGAATAATATTGCTTCATGTAATGCTGGTAAGAGACTTTATTTAATTATGTCATGAATCTCTCTATTTGCCATAGGGCTAGCCAATTTGGCTAATATTTTCTTGTATCATAATACATAATCTATGATAAGCACATTTGAATTTTATTTTAATTGTTTCACATGTGTATATGATATCTTATAATTGATGTTGATGGAGAAATGTGACAGAAAAATGTCGTCCAAAGGATTTAATGTCATGATATATTTATTTGGTAGATCATAAAACTATTTTAGGGCATAATCTTTGAGATTTCATGGAAATAAATTCATGAGAATCTAATCATTGGACACATAGTCCAAGCTCGATTCATGAAAATATATGAG
This sequence comes from Torreya grandis, assembly GCA_037957365.1. Taxonomy (NCBI): domain Eukaryota; kingdom Viridiplantae; phylum Streptophyta; class Pinopsida; order Cupressales; family Taxaceae; genus Torreya; species Torreya grandis. Next base: position 229,612 of record JARHVA010009457.1, on the reverse strand, counting down.
ATGATTATCTAGGTCACCTTTGCCATCATATAATGTAATATTAGGTGCCACAAAACTAGATGGAAAGGGAGTTGATACTATGTGATGTGCCAAAGGTATATGTAAGATAAAGTTAGAATCCAAGGCATGTGATGGACTATTGGCTCCCTTCTGGAGATGTAACACCTTAGACTATAGAGTATGATTCTCATGCATAACATATTATACATCTAGAGTGGAGGAATTAACCACAAGTGATGTAGCTATCACTGAAGGTTTTATATTATAATCTAAGGTTGTGATAGTTGAGTTGGTTGAGTTGGCCCTATTGGAGGTGTAACAACACCATTTACTAGAGGGGTTGAATATTGACCATTATTTATTTTCTAGAGTTCTTCCTAAAGAATATTCATGAAGAAATCTTGTATATCCATATGTTTAGATAAAAAGTCTTGTAATTAATACTTATTAGTCTCATCAAATCTATTGGTAAATTTTACCATTGTAGTTTGGAAGGTAGGAAAATAAGTTTTTTATATTTTTAACCTTTCATGAATGTTAATCTAATAAATATTTTAAAAATAAATAAATAATGAATTAAATCTAATATTTTGGTAATAAAATCTGAGTATAAATAGAAAAAGGATACAAACCCTAAGTGTCTCTAGGGTTAGGGTTTTTAGAATTAGGGTTTATGTTATAAAAATTTAAATTGTATCTAAATAAATAAAACCCTAATGTGGGATTGATTTAATGTTCTATGTTATGCCAAGAAATCAAAAAATTATAAGTATGTAACCCTAGTTTATTGCACAAAAAATTAGGGAATGCAAACTAGAGTTTTGAGTGACATTCAAAGTAAGTCAGGTTCACCAAAGGATTTAACATTTTAGGGTTTAACTTATGTAAATTATAAGTTATATTAAAAGGCTGATTTGTCTAAATCAATGAAATAATATTCAATAAATAATCATTGATTTGTTATTGATTGACTTACTTTGAATTTCTAAAAATAGTAATAAATATGTGAAAATGGAGACTTATCTAGAAAGTAACTATAATCAAAGTTTTGGGTGCTAAAAACTAGGTTATTGATAGGTTTAAATGTCATGAATAGGGTCCCTGGGTTAAATTATTCACTATAAAATAGCACCCCACCTGGATAGTAGTTCCATGTGGCTCTATCAACCTAAAAATGGTGCTTGTGTTCTCTATTCAAGACTATTCCTATTTTTTGGGAGCACTTGCACCTATGTTTTTGAGTTTTATTCTTACATGCATGAAATTTAGAACTCTATATTGTGCCTATAATAGATTATTTAGTATGTAAAACCTAATCCTCTTTGAAATTATGACATGAGCTAAAAATGTGTGTTCCTTAATAGGATAGGATGGACATCCTTAACACCCTACTGTGAAGAGAGTTGCCTACATACCAATACTCTAATGAGGGATCAAGCTAGATGTAGTTATCCCACCTAGTGTTTGGTGCAAGTTCAAGTGAATTTTATAATGATAGTGGTGTTGAATTATGTGAGTGTGCTTGAGATTGGAAATATTTTAAATCTTGGATTAGGGTAGCTGTAGATGGTAGTATGCATAAGTAGGGCAGAATAAGGATTAATAACCTTGATTTTTCACAACTTATTTCTTGTTTGAATAGGATTTTTGCATATTTAAACTAGGAATTTGACATAGAGGGGAGGTTAGTCTTGTGTTAGTCTCATAAAACTAATGAAATGAACACACTAAGTTCCTAACACCTCTAGCCTAGACACTAGGGAGAGCATAGGTAACAAAAACTAAATGAAAGAATAACAAAAACACAAAAGAAACAAGTCTTTTACCTTACTTGAATATTTAAATGGCTTTGTTGAATGTATTTCTCAGCTTGTGCATCAATAAGTATTTGACAATGAAGATTTATTGTCTCCTTTTCTCCTTGGCACCTTAGTTTTATGATTGTTTGGCTTAAGATTTGGGCATGGTAACACTACTTGCAAGGAATTTAGGCATTATAACACTACATCAAATATCGTGTTGAAGATATTTGTGCATAATAAATTTTCACCAAAATAGTTTATGGTTCAATAAGAAAGGCCTTGTATTTATAGCCTTAGGAATTAAATCTCAGCCAAGGTGAGTCAAGGTTGAGTTTAGGCTTGGAATGGGTTCAAACTAAACCTAGGTGAGTTAAAACTAACTCTAGTTAAGTTAATAGTTATCAAGTAATTATTATTTGAAATTATTAGGCATGGGTCTCAAATTAGATATTTTAGGATATTTTCAAAGAGATTGACAACTCATAAAGGTAATGATGAAGGGCCTAGATATTTTGAATTTTTAGAATTTCCATTTTTAGACATTAAATAATTTCAAATGGATAATTCAACTATGAATTTAATCTTTTTTAATTTTTTAATTGATTATTGCAGCCTTTTATCTCTTTCAATATTTGATTAAGTGTGCAAGTGGCCCACTTAATAGTTCCATAGGCCAAATTGATAGTTGTGATGCTACTAGGAGAGTAGGGATGAATCTAAGAGAGATTATTATTGCATATGATAGAATACCCTAATTATGGATGTCTCAACACAATTTTGAGATTTGTTGAATGATGCGTAAACAAATTTGGGATGTTTAATGATTCATAAGCTTAATTTGAAATGGTTGGTAGGAATGAATTTGAAATTTGGTCAAAAGCTAGTTGTGGCCAATTTTAGGTGTTTATAATTTTCCCTTATTTGGGAAGGCATTACAAGCTATAGGCACAGTAATGTATTCTTAAATAATGAAAAGGTCAGGTATACCTAATGATTCAATAGAAATGGATGAGATCTAGATGCCCCTTAATGGAATGACCAATAAAAAGGGTTGGCAATCAGTCCATAGAAAGAGGAAAATGATGGACCAAAAGGTAAAATGGGGTGGAAAAGACTAATTTACCCCTAGACGATTATAATCAGTGTCATAATGAGCTACCTCGATTGGGTAGATAAATATGATTATTTACCCATAGGTAGTTATAATCATTGGCATAGGTGGAAAAAAGGTAATGATTTGCCCAAAGGTGGTTATAATCGTTGAAAAAGGATATAGATAACAAGAGAATTATTTTCTCATAGTTAGTTATAATCATTAAAAGGGAAAATAGTGATTTTCCATAGGTAGTTAGAATCATTGATAGGATAAAAACATTCCCCAATTGGGTTGATAGAGATAACATTTTTCCCAAAGGTGATTATAAGCACTATCACAATGAAAATGTGCCCCAATTGGGAATAAGAAGCGTAATAATTTTCCCAAAGGTAGTTATAATTATTAACTTTAAAATTTATCAAAATACAATGATTTACCCATAGGTAGTTATAATAATTAGCTTTGTGTGTGGGATGATATGTAATGATTTCCTAAAGGCGGTAAGAATCATTTTCATCTCAAGTGGGATAGTACACAATGAGTTGCCCATAGGCAGTTATAATCATTGACTGAATGATGAGAGTAATATGGCAAATTAGATAATGGGGATTTACAAAATAAATCCATACTCATGGAAGAAAAGTAAGATGATATAGAGGAGAAAGATGAATTTGTAAAACCTGATAGTATAGAGATGCATGTCCTAACTAGCAAGGATTTAATTTTTTCATGATTTAATTACTTTGTATGGGATATGATTTAGGTAGATCAAGAAGTTTTCAGGTGCCAAGGAGAATTATTTGGACCACATTGATTGTAAGACTTCCTAAGCTAATTTTTCATATATAACATGATGGTAGGAATCATGATATAAAACACCATGATAACTTAGCCTAAATATACATAAAGACTAACACATGATCTAATAAACTAGTGAAAATCATACACCAATGATAAAAAACATGATGATAATGTTGATGTATGAAAATGGATGGGCTTAATTATAATGCGCAAGGAATCACCCAATGAATGTAGGTATAATAAGTCAAGGAACAACAAGAAAACAAACACATGGGCAAAAAAACAAACAAACAAAAAGACAAAACACCAAGAAATCAAAAAGAAAAACATAATAAGATAAGACAACAAGAATAAACTAAAACAAACACAAATAATAGTTAATCACAATGATAAGACAAACATAGAACAAAAAAGATGATGAACACTACCCATAGACTAGAGGAGACAATGAAACCAACAAATAAAATGGGGGAAATAGAAGAAAAGGTAGGTGGTAGTCGAGCTGACTCTAGATGCACAAGGCAAGTGGATGTTGTCTATATAGTTCCATGGATACGAGGTTCAATATAAAATTTAGGACAAATGTAGTTCTCTTAGGACATCAGATAAGAAAAAATGATGATTGAGAAAATTATAATGATGTTTTAGAGGAATGTGGTAGTGGTCTTTTAAAATGATGAGAGTGTTAGATGTTAGGATAGTAAGGATGGGGAAACTAAATGACAAGTGGTTTCTTATGAAATAGATAGGGATCTTAGAATCCTTAAGGAAAAGAAGTGGTTGATGTGGTGATGCTCTTGGATTTTTCTAGAGTTGTTTGTGAATGTTTTTGTAATTTTATAGGCATCTCAGCTTATATGAAAATGATGAGATATGAAATGGTCCAAATCAAAAAATAGTGAAAGCATTCAAACTTAATAATTCTTATAAAATTATGAGAGTGTGGTAAAGGGGTGACTGAGCTGACCTCAACATGAATTGAGCACTACATACATAGTCCCAAGATGGGACCTCAAGTCACTATATTTTTACCTTATAGTAGAATAATCTGACTAGGTAGCATCAAATTATCAAAATATGTAAAGTAGGCAAATGACATAATATGACATATGAATGGAAAGGTGGTACTTCAAGGCATGATACAAGTCTTTTTCCTAGTTTTCCCATAGGAAATTATAGTTAGGAAATAACAACATAGGTTAATGATACTAATTTTACCATAGGTAGTTATAATTAGTAATAAGATGGTGGCACTCTGATTTTCCCAAAGGCAGTTCTAATCAAGAATACTTAGAATAAAAAAATAGGAAATGAAGGATGCAAATGCCAAACCACTATCATACTAGTGAAAAATATATGCTCTATCTAAAATATTGAATCAACACTAAAACTTGATCTAAATCCTTCTACTGAAGGTGCTTGAAGAACCAATGGAATGGAACCAAGGTCAAAGGGGTTGGGTAGGGAGGGTAAAAAAAATTGGATCAAAAGGAAAAATATGGTAGAACAATATAGGGTAGAATGGCATGTTATAAAGAATAATGTTGATATTAAGGTAAAATTAAAATGAGCCTTATAGACAATAATCCAAGTTTTTCAAGTGAAGTAACACTTGAGGTGTATAATGTTCATCAACTCATCAATTTCATCTCCATCTAGTGTAGAAATCATGTATGTTCTAGAGACATAATTTGTAATAATGATGTATGAGCCTATCTAATTGGGTTTGAAATTACCCTTGTGCTTCTTCTTAGTCATGGTATTCTATTAGTTTTCTTTAAGAACAAGATCACCAAGCTCAAATTTTATGTGTTTGACTCATCATTTATAGTGGCCTTAAAATTAGTTCTAGTCTACTTAAATATTATTGATAGCCACTAGGCATTTCTCATCAAGTAACTTTAGCTCTTGTAGGTGAGCTAATTGATAATATTCATCATATAAGACTTTATTTAATGAGAAGTGCAAATAAGGTAAATTTACCTCAATAGGAAAAATGGAGTATGGTTATTAGTTTGGTATGATTAGAGGGTACAAAAGATCTAGAGGTGTCAATCATGTCCAAAATAATATTTTTAAAGATACTAATAATGTTTTTGTTGGATGATTCAAATTGGTAATTATCTTATGGTTAATATATGATATAAAAATGTTGAGTAATGTTGTACTCAACATATAATTATTTAACATCCTTGTCTTTAAACAATATTTCATTATCAGATATAATGTCAGATGGGATACCATAATAGCAGATGAGATAGTTAAAGATGAACTTGGAAATTTGTTTTCTAATAATGTAAGTGAGGGGTATAGCTTTAACCCACTTAGTGAAATATTTAGTAGTGGTAAGGATACATTTATGGCCATTAGATGAAGTACTATTAATCTTCCCAATGAGATCGATGCCCCATGTGGCAAATGACAATGGCATAAGCATTGGTTTTAGTGTTTTAGCCAAGGAATGAATCAAATTGTCATGCATTTGACATTTGTCACACCTTTTGACATACACAACTAAATCTACATCCATAGTTGGCCAATAGTAACTAGTTCATAAGAGACTTTTGGCTAGGACAGACCCATTAGTGTAGGATCCACATACTCGTTCATAAAATTCCCATAACTCTAATGTTGACTACTAAAGTTAAAAAAAATGTAGAATTACATCAAAGATTCTATGGTAAAGGGTTGGTCCATGTAAGGTATATCATGAGGCTTGGTAGGTAAAGGCCCTTTTCTATTTGTGTGATAGGTCTAGTGGCATAATATAATCATGTAGGTAGGTAAAAAGGTCTTAATACCATATAAAAATGGGACCAAAAATATCATAGATCATTGTGATAGTTGAAGGTTCATGAGCTGGCATGAGAATATTTTCAATGAGGAATTGATATTATTTTGCCTTATCTAGATGATGGATCAAAGAGACAATGGTGGCCATACATCCACTATTCTATTACTAGCCCTTGGTATGTGTTCAAATTTTACATCAAGAATATGCTATTTGAGAGTGTCAATCATGGCCTTATATGGCACCAGCTTATCATATTTAGTCTAAAAGTGGTCTGTCACATAATTGATGATTAACTAAAAATCATCATAAACCTTGAGATGTTTAATACTCCATTATACTACTTGGCATACCCCTATAATGAGTAATTCATATTCATCCATGTTGTTAGTATAAGGAAGTTGATACATAATGATTTAGGGATAAGATCCCCCTATGGTGTAATAAATAATAGGTTTACCCCTGATCCATCTAATGTGAATGATCCATCAAAATAGAACTTTTGGTGCTACTCCTCAATAGGTGCTTAAATGATGATCATAATGAACTCATCTAGTAATTAGAAATTTAGAGGCTTAGTATCTACAAGGGGTTATTTAGCAAGTTGATTTGCAAGTACTTGTCCTTTGATGGATTTTTGGTTGATGTATTGTATCTTCAAATCTCTCAAACACATGATCTATTTAGCCTTGCAACTTTTTAAAGTTGTTTTAGATAGTAGATACTTGATCAAATCTACTTTAGAAATAACTATGGTCTTGTTATTTAACATGTAATTGCACAGCTTCTAGGTTACAAAGACCATAGCTAAACATGCTTTTCAATTGGCATATAATTATGTTCATAAAAAACTAGTGTACAAATTAGATAGTACATAACATGTTCTTTTCCATTATCATCATGTTGAGATATAAGTACCCATAGGGATTTTTATATGGTACATTGATATAGTAAGAATAACTTTCCTAGCATAGATGGAAAAAAATAGGTGGATTGGCAAGATAGTCTTTGAGGTGTTGGAAGGATTTTTGACATTCTTCATCCTAATGAAATGTGACACCCTTTTTTAATATGTAAATGGATGGTATTTATCATCCAACTACAAAATGAATCATATGATAGATTGAATCTATCCCTATAAACTATGGAGTTGATTCAAATTATAAGGTGGTGATACCTCAATAATAGCTTCTACTTTGGCAAGATCAACCTCAATGCCTTGGAGAGACACAATGAAGCCTATAAATTTACTTGAAGTTACACCAAAAACACACTTTTTAAGATTGAGTCTAATATTGTATTAATGTAGCCTCTCAAATATATTTCTTAGTGTAGCTGTATGATCGACACAAATCTTTGATTTACCCAATATGTCATCTATATAGACTTTAATAATATCATAAATCATATCATGAAATATTACGGTCATGGCTCTTTGGTATGTGGCCCCAACATTCTTTAGAGCAAATGGCATACCTTGATAATAAAATGTTCCCCATGGAGTGGTGAATGTTATCTTCTATTAGTCTTTTGGCATGATCCATATCTGGTTGTATCCTAAAAATCTATCCATTAATGAAATCATTTCATAACATGTTGTGGAGTCCAATATCATGCTAATGTTTAGCAAAGAAAAATCATCCTTGGGGTAAGACTTGTTTATATCTCTAAAATAAGTGTAGATTCTAATTCCTTTTGGCTTATTACTAATTAGAATAACATTCAAGATCCACTTTGAGTTGTGGATCAATCGAATATATCTCAATTCTAATAGTTTTTCCAACTCTTTCTTTACTAATACAATAATCTAAGGATGTATCTTATGCAATTTTTATTTCATAGGTTTGGCATCATGATGTACAACAAGGTGGTGTACAACCAAGGTGGGGTCTAAACTTGGCACATCAAAGTAGGCTCAAACAAATATGTCAATAAATTCCCTCAAAAGGGTTATAAATATTTCATTTTACTCCTCGATGAGAGATGTACCTAATTTGATCCATTTCAAGTTGTCTAGAGTCTTGATATTGAATTTTTAGTGTCCTTTATAAGGAGATTCAAGCCATATTCTAGAATAGTTGGCAATGATTTGAATTGGCCTGCATTGGAAAAGTCCTCTATTTGGACTGGCTCTTCAAGTTATCCTAAACAAGATGGATTTAAATATCCTAATGCTAGGGATGGCCATATGATAAACACTATTAGAGAATATTTGATGATTTTTTCAAAGACATGCTACTCTTCAAAACTAAACTCAAACCCAAAGGCAAGTTCATAATGGGTGGTCTTGTGAGCTTCATTTGAAGAAAGGTGAACACCCCTATCTAATGGCCCCTAAAACAATGTTTCATTAGAAGATTGGCCCTTCTCTTTACTTTTACCTTGGTCCAAAAGTGCTTCAAAGAGGTTTTTACTTTGGGATGTTAACATTTTATTTAATTTATTATGGCTAATGGTGTTAATTTGTTATCCAAAATAGGTTATCAGATCCAATTTCTCTTGATGACTAATGATGATGACGTTACTAATGAATCAGATTTTGATCATAGCTTTTATGAATACCTAGCCAATACCAATATCTTGACACTCATTCCATTTGTAATTTTATATAAAGAGTCACCTTAAGGAATTTGAAAGGTTACCAAGATAAATACAAAAGAGGGAAGGATGCATTTGATTACAAAGGGTCACCATATGAGTTTTAAAATATAAGGATTTGAAGGGTCATGCAAGTTTGACACCATTTTCCATGAGGAGTGAAGGATCACAAAGGATGAATGCCAAAGGTCATTTGCTCTAAATAAAGTTTTGAGAAGCCATTTGTAATATGCAAGAGAGTGCATGGTTTATAATTATTTTATATAAGAAAAGAGGAGAGAATATAAAGAGATATTGTAGAGTTCTATCATTTGTTGAGAAAGCAACATTGAGAGATAGCTGTGTTTCATACACAAGAGTGGTTAGTGCTCTAGTGGGTTGGTGCTCACAAATATTTTTAAGGGGTCCATGCTCCTATGTTTTGGTGTTCACAAATATTTTTTGTGTTGGTGCTCAATAAAGGGGTTAGTCCTCCTACAAGTTGGTTCTTCAAAAGTTTGTAATTTGACTTGGTGCTCTTTCATATACTTGAGATTATCCTATATAATTTTTCCTTCTTTGGGTTTCCACATAAAAATATAGTCTCTCTCTCTCTCTCTCTCTCTCTCTCTCTCTCTCTCTCTCTCTCTCTCTCTCTCTCTCTCTCTCTCTCTCTCTCTCTCTCTCTCTCTCTCTCTTGTGTGGTGCATATTATTTCAATTTTATTGCATATCTTGAATGTATGGTTAAGTAGAGTTTGATTAAGTAAAATATTTATAAGATATATGATATACTAATTCACCCACCCCCCTCTTACTATATCCCATGATTAACAATTAATATCAGACCAAGTTCTTTTGGAAAGATTTTTATAGTTTAAAGGTAGATCAGGGAAAGCATGATAGCTGGATCACATGAAGGTTTTTATACAAATAAGGAACCCTTGTGTGATGACACAAATTATACTTTTTGGAGCATAAGGATGAGAACTTATTTGATGTCTCTTGGATTTGAAATTTGGCAAGAAGTTGTGGAGGAATATGAAGAGCTATAGACACTTGTGATTACTCTGATAGAAAAGAAGGCAAGTGAAAATAATGCTAAAGCTTTAAATATTATTTTATGTGGTTTATGTGAATCAAAATTTGTTAAAGTCATGCAATGTAAATCTACTCATGATTCTTGGGTAAATCTTGAAAATATTTAGAAAGGTGATGGAAAGGTTCAACAAGCTAAAATCCATACTTTTAAAAGACAATATAAGAGTTTGAAAATAGAAGAGGAAGAAAATATAGCGAGTTATCTTTTTCAGGTTGATAAAATAATTAATCATATTCAAGGCCTTGGAAAAAAGGTAGAAGAATTAGTGGTGGTGTAAAATGTTTTAATATCTCTACCAATGAGATGTGATGCAAAGGTTTTAGCAATCGAGGAGATGAAGGATCTAGCCAAGCTAAAGATGGATGAACTACATGGTATTCTTATGGTATATGAGATGTAGATTGAATAAGAAAAACCCTCAAAAAGGGAAGATAATTTCAAGAAATCACACAAATACAAGGTTAAGATTCAAGAATCAAGTGACATCTTTGGTGATGATGAAGATGACAATGGAGCTCTTTTCATTTGTAAGCCAAAAAAGGGCAAAGGTAAATATCATGGAAAATTGTCTTTCAAATGTTTTAATTGTGGAAAGATTGGAAATTTTGTAGCTAAGTTCCTAGATAAGGGTAGTGGTGATAATGAGAAAGGAAAGTCTACATATAAGAAGAATTTCAAAGGAAAATTCAAGAAGGTATTTGAGAAGAAGAGTTTATAGTCTACATATCCTAGCTCAGTCGAAGATAGTGGAGTCGATGATTCAGAAGAAGAGATTCTATTCATGGCCATAGATGAAGATGCCTTCACAAAAAAACGTATAGATGATCAAGAAGTAGAACATGATGAAGGCAATTTGAATTTAGAAGAACTCATTTCTGCCTTAGAAGAATTAAAAGCTCTTGAAAATAAGAATCAAAGATTGAAGCTCTAGATTGAGAAAAATGAAAAAGAGTCAAATGAAATAATTGAATATCTACAAGCACACATTAAGGAAGCCAAAAATATTGAAGAACATCTAACAACTTAGTTACAAAAAGTAAGTGAAAAATGTGAAAGGTATGTTGTTGAAATTACCTATTTAAAAGTAAATCTTGAGAAAATAAATAAAGTAGTCAATGATAGAGTAGCCAATAATTCAAAATTGAAAATAACACTAATATGTTGAATAAGATATTAAAAAGTCAAAGATCAATGTTAGATAAGATAGGTATCAGATTTAAAAAAGAGAAAGGGGAGGCCACTAATTTTCTAGACAAGGTTAACATAGAAAAAGGAAAGAGCTATGTTTAAGCTCTTACAAAATAGGAAATGAAAAGGGAAGAAGATAAGAATACAAAGGACATCTCAAACAAAGAAGGCTGGAAGGAGTAGAGCTACAAAAGGCAATCAAGTTAGAGATACACAAACAGGTTCTACTTTTATGGTTACTATTTTTATTGTAATGGATATGGTCATTAGAAAATAGAATGTCAGAAAAGGGCTAATAATTCTAAAAATAAGGAGAAGGAGATTCATGTAGAGTCAAGTAGAAGCCACAACTCTTTTGCTCTTCTATCAATATTTAATGAAGAAGTCATAATATGCTACAACTAAAATAATTGCAGACACATATCCTGATACTATAAAAGTGTATTCAAGTTAGTCAAGAAAGACTAGAGTTTCAAGGCTCATTCATCAAGAAGAAAGTTTAGATAGGGTCATGGTAAAAGAAATAACCTAAATAGTCTATATTGATCCAAACAGCTTTACATGCAAGAAATGAACAAAATCCATGGTTCATTGATAATAGATATTCGAGTCATATGATAGGAGACAAGAGCAAGTTCATAACCCTAAATAAGATCAATGGTGGCACAGTGAAATTTGGAGATAATACTACTGCTAGAATTGCCAAAAAAGGAACACTATGTTTGGATAATGGTAGAACTAGATTAAAAATTTTATGTATGTAGATTGTCTTGAGTGTAATATTTTGAGTGTAAGTCAAATGTGTGATTAAGGACATACACTAAAGTTTTATGCATAAGTTTGTGAAATTAGGAGAAAATATTCATATGTGTTGATTGTAAATGCTCAAAAGATAGGCAATAATTTGTATATGTTATCAGATATCAAAGGTAAAAAATGTTGTTTGAGTCAAGTTGAGGAAAGTTGGATATGGCACAGGAGAATGGGACACATAAATTTTGACAATTTTGTCAACATCATCAAAAATCAAGTAGTTAAAGATCTTCCAAAGATTACAAAGCCCTACAACACACTTTGTGAACCTTATTAGCATTAGAAGTAGGCCAAAAGATGGTTCAAGTTAAAAGAATAATCAACTACTCAGATGTTAAAGCTTGTTCACACTAATCTATTTAGACAAATGAGAACTCAAAGTACTCAGAGTGATAAATATTTCATGGTGCTTATTAATGATTTTAAATGCATGACTTGGGTGATGTTTTTGAATAAAAAATAGAAGCTTTTCAAAATTTCAAAGCATTCAAAGATTTAGTTGAGAATGAAACTAGTTTAAAAATTAAGTGCCTGACATCAAATCAAAGAGGAAAATTCAGGTCAGATCAATTTATTGAGTACTATGAAGACCATGGGATAAAGAGACATTAATTAGTAGCCATAAATCCATAAAAAAATGGAGTAGTTGAGCAGAGAAACAAAATAGTTTAGGAAATGGTGAGGACAATGCTAAATGAATCCAAGATACCAGATAAATATTAGAGAGAGGTAGTAGATACAATAGTGCATATCTAGAATAGATAATTATTGAGAGCCAATAGTGACAAGACTACCTATGATCTATGAAAAGATAAAACAACTATAGTTGATTATTTCATAATTTTTTATAACAAATGCTTCATAAAGATAACTAATGAAAAACTTAGTAAGTTTTAATCTAGAGCAGATGAAGGTATATTTTTTTGGATATTCTTGTAAAATTAAAGCTTATAAATGTTATAACAAAAGAACCAATAATATTGTTGAAAGTGCAAGTGTTAGGATAGATGAAGATATAGCACAAAGAGACAGTGATCTAGTAGACACTCCAAAAATCATTAAAGAAGATTTTGAAGAATCAAATGAAGATGAGATGAAGGAGAAAAAGGACACTAAAACCCCATCCAAATATGTCCAAAGAAATCATAATGAAAGTGACATCATCAGGAACATAGGATTCATACTATAAGAATGATGGTAAGTGAACCTAAACAAGTTAATTTCTTTTTTATCCAAAATTTAGCCTAGAAATTTTTCAAAAACTAGACATGATGAGCATTGGGTTAAGGCAATGGATGAACAATTAAATTAGATAAAAAATAATGATACTTGGGAATTAGTGCCTAGACCAAAAGATCACAATATGATATGAATAAAATGGGTATACAAAAATAAGTTGAATGAAAATGGTGAAGTTACCAAGAATAAATCAAGGTTAGTATGTAAAGGATATGCTTGAATTGAAGGAATATATTTTGAAGAAAATTTTGCACTAGTGGCAAGGTTAGAGGCTATTAAAATGTTTTTTGCATATGAAGTGTTTAAAATTTCAACGTGTTTTAGATGGATGTCAAGTTTGCCTTATTGAATGAGAATCTAGAAGAGGATGCCTACATTGAGTACCTTGAGGGATTTATTCTCTCAAATTATAGTAGCCATGTATGTAGATTGAAGAAAGCACTATATGGATTGAAACAAGTTCTCAGAGCTTAGTATGCAAGACTTGATAAGTACCTATAAGATCAAAGTTTTAAGAAAGGTTTTGTTGATAGTAATATCTACATCAAAATATAAGGTGAGAATCAATTAATTGTTGTGGTATATGTTGATGACATAATTTTTGGAGGAAACATTGAAAAGATGACAAAATAATTTTATGATAATATGTAAAAAGAATTTGAGATGTCTATGCTTGGAGAATTATCATTTTTCTTAGGGTTATTAATATTTTGGTCAGATAAAAGAATTTTTATATCTCAAATTAAGTATGCTAAGGAAATGTTTAAAATTTTGTTTTTGAGTATTATGCACTAGTTGGAACACCAATGAGTATAGGGAACAAGGTGAGTAATGATGAAGATTCACCTATTGTAGATACATATTTGTATATTTATATGATTGGTAGTCTTTTATATTTGACAACATCAAGGTCAAACATCATGCATGTAGTAGGCATGGTTATGAGATATCAGGAGCCTAAAAGAGAGTCATGTTCAGTTGGTGAAGAGAATATTTAGATATGTAAAGGGGACATTGGATTATGGATTGTGGTATCCCACAAGTAGATATTTCACATTGGTTTCTTATACAGATTAGATTGGGTAGCTTGGTTAGATGAAAAAATGAGTACAAGTGGAGGATATTTATTCCTCAATGATAGCTTAGTATCATGGCTAAGAAAAAAAAAATTATATCACTTTCTATAGCTAAAGTAGAATATATTTCAGCAGTATTATGTTGTAATCAAGTGCTTTAGATGAAGCAAACTTTGGAATATATCAAGGTAAAACATGATGAACCTATTTATATTTTTTGTGACAACATAAGTGTTATTAATATTTATAATAATCTAGTGATGCATTCAAGAAAAAAACATATTCCTATCAGATATCACTTCTTGAGAGAGTAGGTTGCAGATCAATAGGTTAAGATAGAATATATCAGTAATATAGAACATATTAAAGATATTTTCACAAAGGCTCTACCAAAAGACACATTTGAGTATTTGTGGGAGAAATTGGGAGTAATTTCTTTTACTTCTTGCCAATGAGGATCAACATCAATTGAGGGAGAGCTAAGTGTTAGCTCCAAGATAGGCCCTTTTCCATTGATGTCAAAGAGGGAGATGAATAGAAATAGGTACAAGAATAGGTAAAAGGAATAGGTGAAAAAAATAAGTACAAAATAGGTATAGGGAATAAGTATAAGATGCTATAGTAAGGGGGAGTTATTATATGATTTTTAGTTTGGCTATATATGTAGCTTGGCATGTGTAGTATAGGTTTCAAGATGTGGCAGTTTCAATTAGAGGTTGTCATCAATGACAAAGGGGGAGATTGTTGGAAATGTTTTCATTGATGTCAAAGGTTTAGCATTGGTGATAAAGGCCCTATAACATTTATTGTCTAAATCTATTTTCAATGTTCATATTTTGGCTAGAATGTGTTGATATTTTATTAATAGTAACGAATATATTTTTGGTTGCATAAAATTCAAAAGAGGGCCCATTGAGAAGTCAAAGAGTCATGGGGTAAAGACAAAAGATGAATGGGATGCATTTTCCCATGAAAAGTCATCTTGAGGAATTCTAAGATTCACCAAGTGAAGACAAAAGAGGGTATGGCACATTTTTCAATGAATAGTCACCTTAAGGAATTAAAAAGGTCACCAAGATAAAGACAAAAGAGGAAAGGATGCATTTGCTTATGAAGGGTCACCATATGAATTTTCAAATATAAGGATATGAAGGGTCATGCATGTTTGGCACCATTTTCTATGAGGAGTGAAGGGTCACAAAGGATGAATGCCAAAGGTCATTTGGAAAGCTATAAATAAATGCATGAGAAACCATTTGTAATATGCAAGAGAGTGCATGGTGTGTAATTATTTTATATAAGAAAAGAGGAGAGAATATAAAGAGATATTGTAGAGTTCTATCATTTGTTGAGAAAGTAACATTGAGAGATAGTTATGTTTTATACATAAGAGGAGTTGGTACTCCTAAGGGTTGGTGCTCACAAATAGTTTATATTTTGGTGCTCGATAAAGGGGTTGGTGCTCTTGCAAGTTGGTGCTTGAGAACTTTGTAATTTGACTTGGTGATCTTTCATATACTTGAGATTGTTCTCCATGGTTTTTCCCACTTTGGGTTTCCACATAAAAATCTGCTCTCTCTCTCTCTCTCTCTCTCTCTCTCATGTGGTGCATATTATTTCAATGTTATTGCATATCTTGAATGTATGGTTAAGTGGAGTTTGATTAAGTAAAAGGTTTATAAGATATAATATATACTGATTCACCCCCCTAGTATAGCCCATGATTAACAGCAAGGATTGTTATGGAGAGGGCCAAAGGATGACATATCACTTTGGTCAAATGTTAACTATTATCCTAGGGATAGATGTCCAACCAAACTTTGGAATTTGTTTGGGATTATGTCATTTAGAACTTGTGATTGGTAATGAATTCTATTAAGATGTTCTTATGGATGGTAGACATACACAATAAATACAAAATGGAAATTTATATGGGCATCTTATTAAGTTATATAATATCAAACATATTTTCTAACGTAATGGTATATGTCTTATTCATAGCTATAACAGTGGGTTGTATGGATTCAGTGGTAGATGGTTATAGGATTGGGATGGTAATATTTGACTACCAGCTTATGATTACACAATTGGGATTACATAAAGGAGAATTATTTCTAAAAAATGGTGGTAGAGAAGGGCTAAATAGGATAAGTCTCGGTCATCAGTGCACTTATATGTGATGATGGGGTAAGGACAATTTATTAGTATAAGGTCTAAAAGTAGTAATATGTAATTATTGGTATGTTTGTATGTAGTCCTAGGTCAAGGAAGGATCACTCACATAGGTTGGTTGATTGGAATTGGTTAGCAAAAATCATATTCAGATAGCACTTGGTCTTGGATTGATGGAGATAGTGAAAATGTGACCTCCTACAAGATGACTTACAACTTTGTTGAAGTCATGTGAAACTACATGGGAAGTTTGTTGGGTATTACAATTATTATGGAATTGGTTCTATCTATTTGGTTGATGTTGGTATTATTGATGCTATTGGTATTGATGTTATTGTCTCATATATTTTTTTACTATTGCTCTAGCCTTTGTTGTTGTTGTTTTTGGTTGTTATGTTGTGGAAAAGGGTTTTGATAAATACCCATATTTTGATTAGATATAGAAGCTCTATTATATAATATTACTTCCTATTTTCCAACATATTCTTGATGAAGTGCTTGATCTACACAAAATAATGTAGATTATATCCATTACCCCGATGATATTCATAGAATTCATTTTATCGATACCAGTCTGGATAAGGAATGCCCTTAGGATAGTGTTTCAAAATTGGCCAACTAATTATATTAGCTATGGCAAGTTTTTGAAACATGACTTAAATGGGTTATCTAAGGTCACTAAAGATGTGACAAATAAACACATTTTTCCTTGGAGGAGGGGTTTGCAAAGGCAAAGGTTGTTGCATTTATTGAACTAGTCTAGGCTACTATGAAGGTTGCATTTCTTGAATGATTTATTGATGAGGAGTAATTTGTATGTGTGGCATGGGCTAATAAAATAGTGTTTTCACCATTTGTACATGTCATAAATTGATTAATCCATTTCCAATAACATCTTGGTATGGTTGAATTACTTGGATTTTTCATAATTATTGCCCTAGGTTGGTATCGATGCTTACGAGTGGACTAGGTTTTGGTTTTGAATTTTTTCATTTCCTTGCATTTGATTCTAATTATGGTTTAATGAGGTAATATTGATAATCCCTTTATTAATAAAGGCCTTTTTTATGAGCAAACCTTTGTCAATGATCTCTTTGAAAGTGTGTGCACACTCTAGCTCTAGATGGTAAGATATCTCACTATGTAAATTTTTAGTAAACAAAAAAACTAATTATTTATCAAGTAAATAGTGGGTGAAATGGATATAAATTACTTTCCATCTCTATAGGTAACTTTCAAAACTTTCACCAACTTTCTACTTATCTTGAGTCAAATCTACCAATGAAATTTCATGTTCAAGATTATAAGAGAAATGCTACACAAACTTGTCTAAAAGGTCATCAAAATTAGATACTGAGATCTTTGGAAACTATAGAAAATATTAAAAATCCTATATTATTCAACTCTAGGAAAATAAAATTAGAATTTATATGTCTCTATAAGCCACTGGCTGGCAAGAAATAAATAATTATGTTAAATGGGCCTTTGGGTCTCCTTTACCCCTTTATTTGTCAAACTTCAGTGGTTTGTACCCTAGAGGAAATGGTATTTTAAAATACTCCATGTTGAATCAGAAGGAACACACGTAATATAATTTAAACTTGTTGGTCTATTTCTCAACTTGGATGGTGGCAATTGAATCCTTCATTTGATGTAGTTCTTATTGCAAAAATCTAGATAGAACATTAGGTTGAGGTGAAGGTTGGGAAATCAAAGGAAAATTAATTTGATAGGGGTATAATTGAGGAATATTTTGTTTTTTAATGTTGGTTTGGTTAGGGAATTGACTAGGAATATGCATCCATAGATTGGGATGTTTTTATTGGAATTGTATGTGTTGTGGTGCAATATTCTAGTTTGAATTTTGTATATAGGCCTAACTTTGGGGGGATTGTGGCTGAGATAGAGGGATATGGTTGTTTTGAGTAAATTATTGTGACTATTATGGTTGAGTATGGACTTGATACCAACTATTCAAACATGCCTAAATAAGGGGAATTTATTGTGAAATAAAGAACTATCACTAAATTTATGGCATCTTTAAAAGAAAAGGAAATTATTATCTAAATGGCATTTGTTGGATAGTAGTACCTCTTGGTTGCGTGAACACTTGTTAATTATATTCTTGTTTGTCATTCATCATTTGTCATTGACTAATAGACATACATTATTAATTAGATAAATAATGTGATTATAAAGGCATGTTGTTCTATGATTGAAGATGTATATTTGTCACTAACTAGGAAAGTGGTTGTCCTTGTTGAGGTGGTAGAATTTTTTACATCAACTATGTTGGTAAATTAGGTTTTTATTTTTGTTTTGTAATTTTAGTCATCACTTGTTGAGGTGGAGTAAAATTCATCACGTTTTATTGAGGTAAGGCACTAGTTGTCACTTGACTACTTTATCCTTGCAATTTCGTACTTAATGAAGTAGTTAGTTGAGGATTAGAGGTAGCTTGTTTTGGTTGAGAAGTATAATTTCCTACCCCCTACATTTTCAAACCACTCATGGTGCTAATTAAAGGCACTTATTGTGGACTAGTTTTTTGTGTAGTTAAACCAATTTGGTCTAGGTTGGATGACACTTGCATGTTATCCACTGTATTTAGCTCATTTGTTTGCATAGAAGTAGTACTCAAGTTGGAGAATTGAACATGTCTCCAATATAAGTGTTTGGCATGAATAGGTCTATCCCTAATTATATTTACCTATCAATTTGATTAATACTCCTATTGAAGGGTTTAGCTCTATGAGAGGATCATTTGACATGGAAATGTTATTAAAGTTGCATGTTAAGTTCAAATAGGTTTGGTATGTTGTCTACATGTCTACATATAAATAAGATGGTACTCTAAGAGACCATTTCTTGTGACAAGCATACATGGATCTTGATATGTCATCATTATGAGTGCTTAAAGATTTATAAAAGAGGTTTATTTGATGGTTTGGTTGTAAGGCATAGTTGAAGGCACTCTAACTAGACTAGGCAAAAAAATTTGGGGGAAGTTTACTAGAAACATGGCCCCTACCTTTGAAAATTTGATTAAAACTTCATCCTTGTTCACAAGCAAATGATGATCAAATAAATGGGAGTCATACATCGATGGAATCGTAACATAGTACGGTTGTTATTGAACTTGGTTTACAATTGATGGTACACTAGAAAGGTACTATATAGTTTTTTTTGGGTCTTGCTCAAGTATGGAGGTGTATTGACCAAATAGTGGGCTAAAGAAAATTGGCTTTGTTCGCTAGATTAATTTTCATAATGAGGATAAAGATCCATCTAATAAACTATATCATCACCACAAGGGTCTTGAACAAAGTCATCTTGTGTGATGACATTGTCATATCCTATATTGTATATGGCTTCACTATGAGCATAACAAGACATATTTAAATCAATAAGGGGTGTTTTGTTGAAAAGGCATAGAGTTATATAAACTTTGAAAAATAATGTATAAAAGATAAATGGTTTGACCTTGGTCTAACTTGGTTTAAAGGTGGAGTTGTATCTCCAAAAATTATATGCTCAAACTTGGTCTAAAATAGTCTAACATCAAATGTCTTACACAAAAAGGTTAAATGGATGAATAAAAATTGAAATGCCAAATTCTAGGTAGATAGTGTTTCAAACAAGTCTAATCTAAATAAAACAAAAGTTTCTAGGTCTTTCAGAGAAGGCACAAAATCTAGGCTCAAAATAGGCATATGCTAGGTATTTTGGAAAAGGCACAACATCTAGACTTTAAAAAATACAAGGCAAAAGATGAGAGAGTTAATCTAACAAACTTGAAATAGTTTGGCATAAACTAGTCATTTGTATTTAAATATGAACTTGGTTAGTTTGTATAAGGCATGAAACTCTAGGCATATATAAGATAGATAACTTCCCCAAATCTTGGCACAAATAATAGTTTTTAAATTGAATTAAGAATTAACCTAAGTTACACAACCTAAAAGAGAAAGATCAATGTCTAGGCCAAAATTACAAAAGGAATAGGTAGAAATCAATCAATGTTTAGATTTGAACTTGTCAAGTCTAATTAAAAACTTAAATTGGAAAATTAGACTTATTTATATAGACAACATGCTAGATAATAATGGACATTATAACTTCACTAGGTATAGATCTAAAAGGTACACATGGATTTGGTTTGGAAATTATAATGGGACACAAGGCAAACAAGTCTTTGAAATTATTTGAGTAGTGTAATGACATTATCATGCTCTAAAGGTATGACAAATATTTGTTTCCAGACTCAAAGGTACAAAGGTTTTAAATGAATTGGGTGGCATAATGACACCCTTTTAAATCAAGTGACATATACATGAATTTTTTTCAAAACACTAAGGAAAAGGCAAGATGTCAAATGGATGGTGTAACACCGTAAATAAAGGATTGATGTATAAACAAGACTCATTTTTGACATGGTATGACAAACAAATATTTCAAACTCAAAACCATGAAAGACAAGGATAAAATGACACAAACATCTAAGTGTAGCATCCTAAATCCTAAAACTAACAAGGTTGCATAATACTATCAAATTTTATCAATATAATCACTTTTGAGAGGATTTTAATTTTTAATATAAAAAGTAAAATTACATGAAAATTAGAGTTTTTAGGACCCCTTTTCTATCAAGAATTTGTACTGTGACATGGAACTTTGGGCTACTTCACCTGCATCAATAATATGTCTACAATAAGTGGGGTTGATCTAAACTATCAATTTTTGCTCATTTCTAGATGGTCCCAAGTGTGGCTAACACTAGAGATGTAATCACATCATTTAGATCTACATCAAATATATTTTTATGAAAATATATTGTACTTTTCAAAACCACTACATCCATAAATTTTTCATTTTAGTGTGATTTTTGACTTGAACCTATGTTTAGAGGGTAATAATCACTAACATAGGATGTTTAACCAATCAAACTACCATCCTAGTGATTCACTATCTCAATTTAGTGAGGAGGATACTTTGGAGGCACATGGGAAGGTGGGAGACCAAAATACAAGTTAAGGGATCATCATGTGATCTACTTTTGACTAACTTGTTATAGGATCCCCTGCTAAAATTGACCTTGAAATGTTGATTAGAGGCTCAAGTAATATTGTCAAACACCTTTCATACAATCTCTTTACTTGTTTATGTATTTTAGTCTGATTGGTTCTTGCTTGAATAAGTTTTGAATGCTTCTAACAATGCAAGATGGATTGACAATATTATAAGAATGATATATTAACTGTTCTTGAAATTCCTCATACATATAGGTGACCGAAATTAACTTATACAACCAATTGAATTTTTTCAAAACACTTTCAATGCATCCCAAGATGGCTGATGTCCACCTAAAACAATAAGACATTAATGCAAACACTTGGCATGCATCTATTCACTCCTTTATTGATGAACTACTCCAATTACAATGCTGATAAAATGTTGGCCAAGAATCTTGGCATACAAATCTATGCAAATCTAAAACTAAATTGCAGCAACTAACAATGACATATATGCCCTTAAAAATGAATGCAAACTACTTGAGAACCTGGTCATGAAGTCGCCTATACTGGAGAAGGTACAACCTCAATAAAATGGAACCAAATGTCCTCTCCATAAGCCAAATCGAACCCTTAATGGTGTTGCCCCTATTTCAGACCTAAAGATGCAAATAATAAGAATATTCACACCTTATTCACCTCTAAATATGCATCAAATATCATTGTCCCATCCTTAAGAAGGGAGTGCCCAAGATCATAGGAGAAATTGATGAGTATTAAGCTCCCAATCTACAAATATGTGATGTCCAATATGCCAATCAATGGCTGCTAATGTGACTCTAAACCCACAATTTTTTCCACAATAAATATGAATATTTTAAGCCACCAAATGCCTTCAAAGTGAACCTCAATAATTTTCTTAATCCTTTCACATTACTTTAATTACTGTAGCATTTATTGTAGTGATCACTATTCATGTACACTGTAGCATTCAATGTAGTGATCACTGTTCATGTGCACTATAGCAATCATTATTCATGTGCACTATAGAAATCACTTTTCATGTGCATTGTAGTGGGTACTGTAGTGTGACACTATTCATGCCACTATTCATGTCATCAACAAATTTTAGATCTATAAATTATTAACCTTTGGAACCCTTATGAAACTTAATGTATTCTCTAATTTAAGCATAGATTGGACTCCTAGATGAAGCCCACAATGAAGTAATAATTCAAAAGATATTCCACAGTCTCAAAATCACATTACCAATTGAGAGTCTTCATTCCTAATGGCTGAAGTAATGGTAGAAACCCTAGTTGGTCTCATCACCAATAATCTCAAATTCAAATATCAAATCCCTCCTCCAAGAATGAGCCCATAAGATCCTTTTATTCTTTTCTTGGGGAATCTCACACACTTTATTGTCAATGTGGGATAAAAGATATACTTTATATTTGCACTTTATTATAATATTATAATATAACATTAAAATATATAAAGTGCAAAACATAATATCAAAACATAGCATGAGGTTTCCAAAATTAGAAACATTTGTAATAACATAGTAGAACCTACATATAATCACCAAATCCATGAAAGAAAGCTAATTTATAATCAGGTAACTACCAAGAAGACCCTCTAATCAAACCATATTAGCCTATGAGAGCTAGGAATAGGTTAAACTCTGTCCAAATTGATGCTCATGAAAATGGGGACATTACAGTCTACCCTCCCTAAAATTGCTTATCCCCAAGCAATCTCAGCTACAAAGAAAACTCTACTCCACTTGGATCCCAAATGACTCTGTAGACTTCCCAAAAAGATATTGAATCATGCTCAGCACTATTGTGAACCACTATCATGATGAAAAGCAATCTAACAAACAAAATGATCCCTAAATGTCAATACAATTTGTACTCACATTCATCTACCAAATCCTCCTAGATGTGATAACTAGTCAAGCCATGATACCTAATAACACCATAACCATACTATAACCATGTATCCATATGATACAGGAGTATCAATCCCTAGCAGATTTGTATCAACATGATGGATAGATAACTTGCAGGCTCTACTTATAACTTTTGTAGATGGCAACTCTTCATCCCACAATGGATGGTATAATCCCCCTATCAATCCACATCAATGCATAAACCAATCCTCTATATGTAAACTAAAATAAAGGTGATGAACTATCCTCACTATGTAGTCATGGTAAAAATCACCAACCTCTGTTAATAGTTGAGCATCATAGTCCTACTTTGTATCCCCTAACATGGAACTAACATTAGGGGAATCAAGTGTATTTTTAGATTCATCCCTCATTTGGATGAGGAATCTCCTAATGTGATCTATCCCATTTTGCCTTTCCATGTTAGAGAGATTGAATATGCTATCTCACATTGGTAGCCACTAATCTAGCCTCTTTAGCCCTTTGTGACCACATATCACATAAATTTTGTGTCCTTTCCACATCCTTCCAAGTCTGATAGAAAAAATCAGAATCCTCATTACTTTTATTTATCCCATAAAATCCATTTTTTCCCCCAATTATTGGGTACCATTTATATATGATTCCAAGGTATCATCATTCTCATGTTGTAGAATTGTTTTCTCATGCTGAGGTGAAGAAATGTGGTTGCTGTCATCAGCAGTCCTATCATATTCTTCAAGATTTACAAGTGCATTTTTATTGGATTATTCATGCCCAACAGTTACACTTTGTGAACCAACAGTTGTAGACTCATCTTCACAAATTCTTCCATGCATAAGAGTAGTAATATCATAAGAATGAGGAAGAACATCATTGTCCCAATTCAAATCTTTAGAATCTTCTTCTTCATTGTAGTCATCAAACACCATCAAGTCTTGATGTGTCTCATCTTATCTCGTAGTGGACAAAAATAAATAATTTTATAAATTATGAGAGGAGTGATTCTGCCCACTCAAAAGTAGACAAAGGTCATCAATATCTCTATCTTGATCTTTCACCAATTGGAAAGCCCTGCCCCTATCTCTAACCAATTTTAGGTAGTCTTCTTTTATCAATTCCAAAGCATATTTGAAGGGATGCAAATGTGTATGAGAAATGCCATGTCCCAATCCCTTTTTTATTTCCTCTCTTTAAGCTATCCAAATGAGGTCTTCTAGGTTTTTGTGAGTAATATCCATTCTTGACAAAGCATGAGTTATTCCATCTTCCTTCACCACCATTTGCACTTGTAAATCTTCCCAAACCAAAGGCTTTTGTTCCAACTATCCTTGGCTTCAATAGTCTAATTTTTCATGATGTGAAGGTGAAGTAGCAATATGATCATCCAAATAATCCATAACATTACTACCCATATCATTATCATGCTCTATGCTAGCCTCCAATGTAGAAGTCTCAAGTGAATCTTCTTTCAAAGATGATATAGACAACTCATTCCCCATGGATTCCCTCATATCCTCTTGAGTCAAATCAACATGTCTAAAAATTGGTGTAGGGCTGCAATAAATGGTTGATATCATATCACAAGCTCCTATCTCATGAGAATGATGGGACATAATGTTTCTATCCTAAAAAAAATTAATAATGACATCATGCCATTGTAAAATGTCTCCTTCATCATGTGTAGTCAAAACATTAGTGGTTGCTCCACTAAGTAAAGGATTAACTTTCACATCCACCTTTCTATCTTGAGCCTCCAATAGACTTTTAGATGTATGAATAACATTCAACAAACCACCATCTAATTCATTACCATGATAGGATGAAGCAATGCTAGACTCACCTAATGAAGCATCACAAGAAACCTTATCTTTATCTTTAAAGATCACTTGCTCTTCTCTGATCTTGAAGTCATTATGAATTGTCTTGTGACCAACATCTTTCTTAAAAGTCTTATTTTTACTCTCCATTGAATTAACTATATGCTAGTCACTAGATGATGAAAATTCATTATAAAGATTTCTAGATACCTCCCCTATTGAGAGTTCTTGTTTCTCCTTTTTGTTGTGATGTAGACCCTTTAAAAATGGATGTCATATTCCATGATAATTTATCTATGGTTGTAGGGTGTGAAATTAATTCACCCATCCTTTCTTGACTTTGTCTAAGCTTCTCCAATTCTTTCATCATGGCATTTGACTGCTTTATGGACATAGTCATGTTGTTCAACTAAACTTCCAAACTTCATTTGAAACTTACCCAACAGGTTGGTAGGTTACCACTCTGATACCACTATAGGATCCCCTACTATAACTGACCTTGAAATGATGATTAGAGGCTCAAGGAATATTTTTGAACACATTTCATAAAATATCTTTACTTGTTTCTATATTTCAGTCTGATTGGTTCTTTCTTGAATAAGTTTTGAATTCTTCTAACAATGCAAGATGGATTGAAAATGTTATAGGAATGATATATTAACTATTATTGAACTTCCTCATACATATAGGGGAACTAAATTAACTTGTAAAACCAATTAACATTTTCCAAAACACTTTCAACGCATCCCAAGATGGCTGATGTGCACCTACAACAATAAGACATTAATGCAAACACTAAGAATGCATCTATTCACTCTATTATTGATGAACTAATCTAATTACAATGCTGACAAAATGTTGGCCAAGACTCTTGGCATATAAAGATATGCAAATCTAAAACTAAATTGTAGCAACTAACAATGACATATATGTCCATAAAAATGAATGCAAACTACTTGAGAACCTGGTCATGAAGTCACCTATGCTGGAGAAGGTGCAGCCTCAATGAAATGGAAATAAATGTCCTCTCCACAAGCTAAATCAAACCCTTAATGGTGTTGCCCCTATTTCAGACCTGAAGTTGTAGATAATAATAATTTTCACACCTTATTCACCTCAAAATATGCATCGAATATCATTGTCCCATCCTTAGGAAGGGAGCACCCAAGATCATAGGAGAAATTGATGAGTATTAAGCTCTAAATATATAAATATGTGAGGTCTGATATGCCAATTGATGGCTGCCAATGTGCCTCTAAACCCACAATTTTTTCCACAATAAATATGAATATTTTAAGCCACTAAATGCCTTCAAATTGAACCTTAATAATCTACTTATTCCTTTCACATTTCTTCAATTATGGTAGAAATCACTATTCATGTGCACTATAGCATTCACTATTCACATGCACTATAGTAATCATTGTTCATGTGCACTATAGCAATCACTTTTCTCATGCACTGTAGTAGGTACTATAGCATGACACTATTCATTCCACTATTCATGTCATCAATAATTTTTAGATCTGCAAATGATTAACCTTTGTAACCCTTGTGAAACTTAATGTCATCTCTAATTTAAGCATAGATTGGACTCCTGGATGAAGCCCATAATGAAGTAATAATTCAAAAGATATTCCACAACCTCAAAATCACATTACCAATTGAGATTCTTTGTTCCCAATAGCTGAAGTAATGGTAGAAACCCTAGTTAGTCTCATCACCAACAATCTCAAAATCAAATGTCAATTCCCTCCTCATCAAGAATGAGCCCATAAGATTTTTTTATTCTTTTCTTTGGGAAGCTCACACACTTTCTTGTCAATGCGGGATAAAAGATATACTTTTTATTTGTAGTTTATTATAATATAACATTAAAATATATAAAGTGCAAAACATAATATCAAAACATAACACGAGGTTTCCCAAATTAGAAACGTTTGAAATACCATGGTAGAACCTCCATTTAATCACCAAATCCATGAAAGAAAGCCAACCACTAATTGGGTAACTACCAAGAAGGCACTCTAATCAAACCATATTAGCCTATGAGAGCCAGGAATAGGTTAAACCCTCTACAAACTAATGATCATGAAAATGGGGACATTACACTTACATCCCAAGACAACCTTTCACATGGGTTAATATGCATATGATGCATTTCTCTCTCTCTCTCTCTCTCTCTCTCTCTCTCTCTCTCTCTCTCTCTCTCTCTCTCTCATGATTTTCTATATAAGCATGCTTCTGCATTGTAATAAATATGTTTAATATTATGAAACTCCCCCTTTTTTAGGTTTGAAATCTTGTTCATACTTTTAAATCTCCTTGGATGAAAAATCAATGAGTGTTGATCATATTAGAGGATATAAACCCTCTCAAGATAAATGGTTTCAGTGGTAATATATCTTCCCCTGCTAATCTTGGTAATTCCATCTAGGAATTAAAGTTATGCTAAATTTGTGATCAATGTTTGTAAGTTATTGTTGTAATTTAGTAATTTTAATAGATTATCAATGTTTCCATTTATGTTGAGCATGTATTTGCTTATTTTTATGTGTTTGTATTAAATAACCCACTTGGGATATGTCAATGGTATTAGAGTTGTGTATCCTATTAGCTTGTTGGGTAGAAGAATTACTTTTTATGTAGATCTCTATTTATAAGAAGAATGAAGACACTGGATGAAATTGTGTTAGATTTCAATCATTAGAGAAGAGATACTATGCAAAATGTGATGATACAGAACTATGAATGAGATGTTACCCACGTTCTAGATGAGTATCATAAATAACTAGAGTATTTCAAAATCCAAGTCTCCTTTGTTGAGTACTTGAGCCTTAGAGTTATATGATCTTAGAAAAAATCACCTCATAAATTAAATAAAGAGGATAATGAGGAAATAGGAGTAGTTAGGAATCTCCAAGAAATTGGAGAAGAAAAAAACATTGAGAAGGAATAAGGATTGAGAGAAGTTTCTACAAGCAAAGAAAAGGGTAGCAGAAATAATCTCAGGAGTAATTTTTGCTTCACATACAAATAATCTTGGGGATCCTAACCATTGATATAGGAGCAAAAAATAATTATATTTTGAGGTGCCAACTTTTTTGTAGGAAGAAATATTTGAACATAACTTGAAAGGAAGCAGCCTATGGAGGAATCTACCATTCTAGAGGAAGCTAAAGTAGATGTTCCTATTCAAGGATCACTCATGCCACAAAAGGAATATTTATAGACATGTGAATAAAGTATCCAAATAGAATATCAAGTCTCTATAGTGGAAACTTTGGACGTGGAAGTTATGCATGTAAGTGCACATAAGGAGATGAATAAAGAGGTCCAACCATATGTAGAGGTTAGAATCCAAGATTTGGTGGAGGGAAAATTAACCATGACTGTTGTGAAATGAGTTGTGAAATAATATTTTCCCAAATAATAACTTCTCATTGTCTTAAGAAGTAAGAAGGAAGATTCAAGATTTGTAAAGCCAACTTTTGACATGAAGTAAACTTATAACATAGAGATGGATGAACTAGAGCATCTGAATTTGATATCAGCTCAAATATGTGATGTTGTAGGTATGGAGAGTGAGTCTATTAATCTCACTAAATAAAAGGATTTGATAATATGTATGGAAAATCATGCATGTGGTGTGGATGTAGATGTTGCAGTTGATCTAGAGACAGTGTTTATTTTAACAATACTTGGTGCATGATTTCCAATTCTTATTGATATTAGAGTAGCACAACAATCTCACAATGGAGTAACTATATCACCAAAAGGTCTAATGAATGGGGATTTATAATTCCCACAAGTGATTTGGGATCTAGGTATTTGGGTTCCTAAACATAACTTGGTTGCTTAAGGGCAAATAAGCTTTGGGAAGTGAGGATTTGTATTATCCCCTTTTACCCAAATGTAACATATATAGAAGACTAATGGCCTATTCTATTCTCATAGTCTATTTTGGGTTTTATATGAGAATTTTAATGTGGGTCACTATTCACAAAGTACTATTCATAGGTACTATTCACTAACACTATTCATGGTGACATGGTAGGTGATGTGGAAGGTGATGCAACTAATGATGCAATAAGGAGGTGAATTTTAGAGTGTTGTAGCATGAACCACATGAGAATATAATGCATGTGAAGAAGTGAGGTGTATTACTCTACTTGGTGACATAATTCTTAATATTTTATAATTCATATGATAAGTAAAAACAAGGAGGAATAGTTTAGGTGCCACCCTTTTGGTGGAATAATGTGAAGTAACTTTGAAAGAGTCAAAAGGTGATTATATCTTATCTAGGAATCATTAAGGTCACATGGGAGAAGATGATAAGGACTACACTATTCTATATGTGTTCACCTATGTGAAGGTGGGTTGTTAAAGTTAGAGTCACATGGGTGACTAACCTTGTCTAGGAATTTGGGGAAGTGGTAGGCATGATGCACATTCTAGATTGGCTTACATGTGTGAGTGAGGACACTTTTTAGGCACATGGGAAAGTGGGAGACCAAAATACAAGTCAAGGGATCATCATGTGATCTAATTTTAACTAACTTACATCCCAAGACAACCTTTTACATGGGTTACTATGCATATGGCACATTTCTCTCTCTCTTCATTATTTTCCTTCCTCTCTCTCTCTCTCTCATGCTTTTCTGTATAATCATGTCTCTTTATTATAATATATATGTTGAATATTAAGAAACCTCACCCTTTTTAAGGTTTGAATTGCTATTCATACTTTTGCCTCTCTTTGGATGAAATCCCAATGAGTGCTGATAATCTTAGAGGATGGAAATTCTCTCAAGATAACTTGTGTTTGTTGTGACATTTCTTCCCTTTCTGGTCTTGGTAATTCCATCTAGGGATTATAGTTATGCTACAATTGTGATCACATTTTGATCAATGTTTGTAAGTTATTATTATAATTCAGTAATTTTAATAGATTATTAGTATTTCCATTTATGTTGAGTGTGGATTTGCTTAGTTTTATGTGTTTGTAGTAAATATCCCACTTGGGATATTTTAGCCTATTTCCTTTTCAGAGTAACCAAAGTATTCCCAAATTTTTTAAGAAGGCTCTTAACCTCTTAAAGATCATTTGATGGGCTAGGGGTAGCTTTATCTTGGCTTGGTGGTTATATAGTTGGCACTAGAATATGTGCTAATGTGGGTGTTTGAGGTGGTAAAGTGGGTTGTATTTATATAAAATTGGGCATTTGATTCCTTGGTAGAGTTTTTCCATCATGTATTAGATTATTATCATCCCTAATGACTACCTTTTAATCATATGGTAATGCTCTACCACCCAATAATTAGATCATCACAATGATATCACTATTCAAGGCTTTAAGATAATAGAGAAAACCATACTGAAGTGTAGGCCTTACCAATAGTAGAATCCTATTTCATGTTCTCTAATATCTGAGATTAAAATACACCATGAACTAGTTTGGTTCCATCTTAATAGCGGTTAACTATTTAACTAGGGACAAATGATCTGACTTATCTTCAGACTGCTTACACAGAGCTTATCCTAGCTCATCCTATGAGTTGATAGAACTAGGTCACAAGCTCCTATACCATTAGAGATATTTACCTTGGAATTAGGAAGCTAAAAGTCTAATAACAACATTCTCCTTAGTAACATGACGTACTAAACAATTTATTAGAAATATCTTTAATGTGCTTTATAGGTGTGGAAGTATTCCCTCTAGTGAAATATGGAATATTCTTGGGGGATGAAATTGGTATATCATCATATTGAATAATGTTTAGTGGGATTATTCCATTGAAAATAACAAATATATGATTTATGAGGATAACCATGTAAGGGAATATAAGGAATCCTGCTCTTGGGTAGGTGAATATACCAAAAGGAGGCATGGCCTAAGCTCTTGAGGAAGGATATATAATCTCTATAGATCTTATTAAATGAGATAGGTATGATTTAGTTACTCTTATTTTAGAGGGTTTAGATAATCCAACTAATTTTAAATTACCTTTTTAATAGGATCTTACTTCTCTTGGCATGAAATACATAGGGATTAGTCTACTATAGATCTAAACTATTCAAGAGTCACCAAGTGTTTATCTAATGTCTTCAACATTAAAGCTTGCTAAAAGTAGAAATAAATTCTTATCCAAAACCCTTTAAATCAATATAATTGATCATAGGTCCCACTAGGCATACCAAATATTGTTGTCAAATTAGGTTTCACCCTTAGAGGAGGTATTTCACATCTCATCACCCAATCAATATAATGGCAACACCCCAAGACTATGGGTCATCTATGGTTGGATTAAGCCTCGAGAGAATCTTAGCTTCCCTTGATGGATCACCTAAGACTAATACTAACACTATTGTACTTGTAAGTATAATGGAGAAGTATTGCATAAAAATAAAGAAACTCAAAAGAAAATGTGTGATACACCAGAATATTATGATACCCTCTACTCACTTAAGCATACACGATGAACATAAAATATTCAATAACATGCATAAATAAAAATCTAAAAACCTTTATACATAATTTTTTTATAGGGAAGCAAGGAACTCAAGAAAGCACTTATAAGGAAGACACTCCAAAATAAAACACTACCTAAATTCAATATCACACAACCTATAACCTGTAGATGAGTATCTTCCTACATAAAGGTGAGGGAAATGGATGAAAAATAAAGGATAAATACACATATTCACAAGATAAGATCAATAATCCATGAATTCACACAATATAAAGGGATGTGAGAAGGAAAAATCAACTATATTATTCATTAAAAGGCATAAAGGTAAGGTAGAAGGATCAAGGATGGGATATTTTCTTCAACATTTATGTGTTAAAAAGGTATTCCCATACAGTGATAGTTATACCTATTTTTATAGGCAAAATATTCATAGTTTGGGTCTTTACTTCCTCTTACCCACTATCAAGATGGTTATAAACTTGATGATGATTGGAGAAGGGGGGTTAAGGTAGTAGGCATCACCTCAAGATTGATAGAGCCATGGCTGTATAATTTCTTTCCACACCCTCCTAAGATTGCAAATTGTCTTCTAGGTGTTCTCCATTTCTACTCACTTAATGATGAATGGAGCTAGATTCCATCACGATATCACCATTTTTTTAGTTAGAGTTGATATATGCCATGATTTATATGTTGAGCCACTCTATTTTCCAATGATTATATGAGTCAATGTAGTTATGAAGTCTACCTATGACTTTGATATTTGAATAGTAAAGATGGGCCATTAAATTTACCTTAGTTAATTCCAATGTATATTCCAAAAAACCTTAATTGGAAAAATTTAGTCACATGTCAACATTAAGTTCATCATGGAATTTTCTAATTCTATGAGTATATTCTTCCCTTAAGGCCCCCTTTTCAACACCTAGTCAATTATCCTAACTTATAGACTTGACTTGGGTTCATCTTTAGATGCCACATGACATATTCTAATTTGTTACAAGTTTTACATCACTACCCATGGCATCTTCCTTATCCCTCCTTTATTTTCCTTCACTGTACAATTAGCTTTACCTCTATGTTGTCAGTGTCATGTGGATTTTTTATCAGTGCCTATGGGATTTTATATCTTTATCTTCAATCATTGGCACATGTCATGGTCTGGTAGGTTAGGCTCTCATGGGATTTAACATCTCTATCAATTATAAGAGATTGATAACTTTGACCAAATGCTACATGGCATTTTTGATTAGTCCCTAGGTCTGACACTTCTAACACCATGTGAGACTGAGAGTTTAAATATGATATTGACATAGTGTAATCATGCATTTATTGGTTCTTGACCTTTAGAAAATTTTAAATATTATACCACAAGGATATTTCTCTTTCTTGTGTTTCTCAACTTGGGGCTTCAAGTACAAAGTTGATTGTTCTCTCCATGATGAAGTGAAATTTCACCATGTGGAAACATTTTTCTCACTTGCTTCCTTGATAAATTTTCTATTTGCATAGACTGCCCAATGGATACAAAGCAAGGGTATTTCACCATGTGGTGCCCCATTTACTCACTTACCCAAGGTTATGACATCATGTCTAGGCTGCATGAATTGTTTTGGGAGAGTAGAGTAGTAGGATTATTCCAAATGGCACCATCTTACTAACTTGCTATCCTAAAAGGTTTTAAACTTGTATGGATGGTTCCAAGACTTTAGGTCACTAAGATTATGATATGTGAAAGCATCCTACTAATATTCTTGCTTGATACCTTAATGACATCAATATTATGGAGAAACTTCATCAAAATTGACTAAGTGTTGAAAGGCATTTAAAAAGGTCATATGACATCAGGAGATTGACATGTGGCACCATATAACTTTTATAAAAACATCTAAGTGGTGAAAGTCTTTTGAAAGAGGCACATGCCATCGAGAGATGAAAATGGTTGTAGTGTGTCACCATTCAATTATAATAGAGTCTTGATATAATGAAAAAAATTGGGAATCCATATAGACAACATTGGGGGCCCATCAAATTTTATATCATCACCTCATGAACCATCACGAGGAGATAAAAGAAACCCAAAATGGCTAAGTTTTGAATCACTTTTTCAACCCACCGAGTAAATTTTGAATAAAAATGGATAAGTCCTTTTGATAAAAAAATATGACAAATGGATTCAATCAAAGTTAAAATAATATAATAAGTGTTAAATCATTTTTTCTTTTCATAAAAAGCTCAAAATAGCCTAGTATTCAAAACAAAAATTTTGACTAGTTTTGATGCACAACATTTTTGTGAAAGAAAAAGACTTAAGCATTTCTCACAAATTTTTCATAACCTTTGTTCATGATAAATAAATGAAGACAATTATTGTTACAAAAAATTAAAAGACCATATTTTACAAAAGTTGTAAATCAAAAATTGTGAAGTATTGATTTTTATTTTGATAGCTAGCCATTTTGTTGAACCTAGACTGAACCTTCAAAGATTTGCATGATTGATAAAAACTTGAAGTCTTGAAATAAAATGGATGATGTTCCTTCATGGTGACTAAAATTAGTCAATAGGTTATTAAATGGCTATAACAATAAACTAGGGAATAATTATGAAATAAATATAGCCACTAATTTTGTAACTACTATAACTAGAAATTATTTTAAAAATAGTAAATAATGAGGAAAAATAACACTTAGCCTATTAAATAACTAATGTAATCAATTTTAAATCTAAAATTAGTACACAATATAGTCTAACAACCATAAATAGTATCCAATAGGAAAACTTGAGCTCAAAGACTAGTGCAATATTTTTGGACATTAGCATAATCTTGGACACTAACATGGTGTGCTATTGTCTTATATATTAGAAGCATATTCCTTTATAATTTATACAAATGATTTATGGGTTTATTATAACATGCCATGTTCTATATTTTATCCAAATTAAAAGTGTGTTTGATTAATAATTTTTCATATAGATTTGTTTTCCTTTAAAAACCCTAGGTTTTCATGATTGTAAGGGCTTGAATGAACACCATGAGAAAAATATGTTAGTGGGGTATTTTGTATATTAACTCAACATATTTATGTGTTAAGAGTTTCCTACATACCAATACCTTGAAAGGGTATCATGATTGATATAGTTATCCCAATCTAAGTGTTAGTACAAAGTGTGTGTGAATGCATGAGAGGATGCCTTGGAAGCCACTTGAGATTTGAATACTTATTCTAGGGATGGATTATTGATTTTATGGGATGAATAAATGTAATACTAGAAGAATTGGGATCTTTTACTAAATATTAAGTGGTACTTTTATATGCTTTTTTATGATAATAACCACCTAGGGTGTAAGAGTGTGCAAGTAGTGTTTATATAGTGTTTTGATAAAAATGAGTTAGAAGGGTGACTTAGGAATGGGTCTATACCAACCCTAATAATCTTAGGGAGATGTAAAATTACATTTTAGAGGGTGTAGGGACATAAATCACTATGTAATGGTGCCATTATGGGTCTCATGTGGTAATCTATAGGCTTGGGTGATATTTGTGATTGTCATGTGACTATAAGTGGACCAAAAGGGCCCCTAATATGGGTCAATTGTTATACTAAGGTTAAATTGACCTCAAATAGATATCCAAAACATGAATGGTTAATTTTAATGACTAAATTTTCCACCTTATTTATTCTATAAATGCAAAAAAATGAAATGACTAAGATAAAGGAAAAAGAAGTGTATATAGGCTTATCTATGAGGTGAAGGCCACAAATCTAGATTTGAGTCTATGAAGTTTGAGACATTATGTGTCTTGAAATGAAACATGAATGAATTAGTCCTTAATTAATATATATCAAAGGAAAATAAAAAAATAAGTAAATAGATAAAAGAGAGAGAGGAAATGAATGAAAACACCTCACTAGGTATGTGAACTAATGCAAAAACTTAGTGACTACATTTGTGTGTAGTTGATGATAAAATAGTGAATAACTTGGACTGTGAATATGGATTGATCAATTACCATGCGTGGGTGTATTAATAACTCAAGATAACCTCGAATCCATCATTTCCCACCCTTTCTTGGTGGATCACAAATTGTGAATAACTTGGGTTAGATTTCTATCTTGTACAACCCTCTTATGTAGGTGTCTCAAGAACTCAATTAGGCTATGACTCCATTATTGTCTGCCCATGTACCATAGATGTATATGTACTAAAATTGCATAGATGTAACTGAATTTATGTGATGTAACTATTATGATGTGGAATTTCACCCTTGTGGGGGAGTCCTTCAAGCTCCTCCAATCCTAATCACAATATTGGGACAACCCCAGGCTATGGGTAACCTATGGTGGGGCTGAACCTTTGGAGAAGGATGACTTCCTCTTGATGGATCACCTAAACTAATGTTGTCATAGGGAAAAGGGTTAGAAGGGGAAAAGGGATCATATGAAGGATAAAAGGTGATGCACCAAATTAAAATGATTCTCTCATATGCTTGAACCCACACTAGATCAACATAAGAAAATACTAGCTCACACAATCTCATAATCTAGTTAACTGTATAAGTATTTCATAAACTAGGTTCAAGAAGCAATGAATGAAAATAAAGAGGAGTTATAAGACTCACACCAATCTCACATAAATGGAATAAATAACACTAATTAATACCTACAACTAACTTAAAAATAGCTTAAAATAGGTAATAAAGAAGGACAATGGATATGGAAGAATATCCTTCACAAGGCCATCATGCACAAGTCACTAAACACTAATCCAAGGTAAGAGACAGGTAAAAAAATTATTTTATAGCATCAAGAGGTAGTTATTATAATTTTTTATAATGGTTATCCATATCAAATAAGCATATTTTTCAATATCTCACAGAGTCCCTTGCTCTTCAAAATATAAGAGTCCTTGTGGGAATCCAAAATTAGAGAGAGAGCATGAGTTACAATGTGGAAGAAAATAAGAGATACATGAGAAAGAGTAGAGAGATGGGGAGCACACCATCTAAGATAATTAATTAACATGCCACATTTCTTGAATTATCCTTCTTCTCTTTATCAAATCACCACTGATCCTTCATTGACAAATCAACCTTCATTTGCTCCAATAATCTTCAATCTCATTGGCTAAGAAATGCACTAAAAGACAAGAATTTATTTTGAATATTATGGGCCATGATATTACCAAGAAAATAAAATCCTTAAAGGTTTTGAGAAGAATTAAATTCTCCACTATAGTCTCCAATCCCCAAATCCCTTTGCCTTGAACTTCTACACCATCTCCCACTTGCTTTGTTTATGAGAATAAAATCCTCATATCTATAATTATAATAGAGCCATTACCATGTTTGATTTGGGTGGCCATATGTACCTATTTTTTAGAGCTATAATTGTGTCAAAATATGAGACACTCCATCATATCTCATTTATATCTATATATCCTCCAACCTAAATATCTATCCTTTCCATAGATTGAAAACCAATCCAATTTATTGGTTTTCATATAGTCATCATATCGATAGAGATCCATGGGTCACATAGTCTTTGTTCTAAACTATATTGGTTTTGACCAAACCTATTCCATCTCATATTTTTAATGCTAATAGATCTTTACCATTAATAAACTTGGTTATATGGATATGTTTAATTAATGTTTTTCAATCGAGCTCTAATGGTGGCATGACCCTTTGAAACATTTACTTTTGGTTTGACCTAAGTCACAATCAACCTTTACTCAAAAATATCCTAGCTTTGACTTTTAATATTGGCCATTAATCTTGATCTATTCTTCCTAAAATGTGCCATTTATCAGCTCCTCATTCATTTTATAGGCCTTGTAGTCTATCCTGGTAGGTTCTACACTTGCACTACATGGTGGCCTTGTATTCATTCTCAAGAATATTGACTTTTTGACATCACATGCACTATCAATTTTATTTTTCATAGCTCAAAAGTGTAATATTTATTTACTTGATAATTTATATGGTCATGACATTTATAAGCTTCTTATTCATTCTTCAGATATGTTGACTAGTTGACCTTTCACTTTTTCTTGATCTAATTTGATATGATGGATCACAAACTATTGATCAACTTAGACCTACTAGCTTTATCAGTCACCATGTTCCATTAATCATATGGGCACCTAAGATCTTTCCACTTGTTATTTTCATGTTCACCCTTAAGATATGCTAGAATTTTGACTTCAATTTCATTATTGATATTTGATGCATGATTTAACATGATCCGTTGGATCTTCTAGACCCACTGACACTATCCTCACCTATGCACCATTAGATTTGATCCAAGCTTCCATGATCTTGACACTTATCATATATGCATTCAACCTTAGGATCATTTAAACCTAAATTTTTACTATCATAGCTTTATCTTGATGTCTCTTTACATGTCCCAGAATGCTATTTTAACTTTGAAGCTTTATATCTTGAGATAGAAAAGACATCAAGATATGAAATTTGTAAAAGATGATATAGTCATGAAATTCATCATGTCTATGTAATCTTTTTTATTAAGAGGCTTTCCAAATAAATACTTTAAATACACAACCAACATGCTTTGTTCATTTGTAAATGATGTTTGATGATGGCCTAGTTTTTCTAGGCTTGTTCAAGTCATTTCTTGATCATCCATTTCAATTAGCACTCTACTCAGTTGATTTATCTAAGTAAAATATTGGACTATGGGCCAAAATGGCTAACATTTCTTGTGACTCATAGGGAAGCATGCCTAATATGTCTATGAACCCAAACCATTTGTTTTGACTAGTCTATTGGGAATGAAGTCTCCTATCTAGTTCAATAATTTGATTTGAATCTAAGACTAGTTGTACCTCTATATAAATCCTCTTGAAGCAATAAGGACCAAAGGAAAAAAAATAAATTACTCAAGGCACTTATTAAATGGAAACAATAGAATAGAAGGGAAATTTGCATAAGGAACTTATAAGAAAGCATAAAATCTACTCTAATATATAAAATATTGTATAATAATTTACAAGAACCTCCCTCCTAAGTTAAATCAAAATCTTTTAGTATAACAAACCAAGATGAAAAATACCTTGCTTTGGAGGTACCAAAAATGGTGAACCAAGAATCTTGATGGAAAATCCTTTTGATTTTCTCTCTAATGGATGAAATGGAACACACATGTCTCTAATGTCAACATATTGGTCCAATTCTTCCAATATTAGTTCATATAGGACTATAGGAGCACTTGTTTGACATTGCTCATCACCATTGAGAAAGCCTTACATGAAGACTTCATTCAAGCTCCTGGGAGCAACTACACTGGGTTCAATTGATGGTTCAAAAAGACCATATCCTTCCCCCTTGTCCTTGTGAAAAATATGACTAATCATGCTTAGAGTAACATGCTCATATATTCCTAGAATAAGGTTAGAAATTGAGATATGAACATGTTTGAGTGTCATGAACTAGATCCCTATATTAGATCCCTCCTCGATAGTAGTTCTACATTTAGAGAGAGGTACCATGTGGCTCTAGTATACTGATAATGTCACTAATCTCCTATAGAAACTATTGTCCTAAACTTATTAGTACACCTATGTTTATGTTTCTAGGTTTTATTCTTGCATGCATGAAGTCTATAACCCTATATTGTGCTTGTAATAAATAATTTATGATCCAAACCACAATCCTACATCAAAGTAAGGCATGAGCTAAAAAGTGTTTTCATTAGTAGGATAGGATGGATATCCTTAACACCCCATTATGAAGAGAGTTTCCTACATACCAATAATTCAAGGAGGGATCAAGCCCAATGTTGTTATCCCAACTTAAGTATTAGTGCAAGTAAAAGTGATTCGAGAATGATAGTGGACTTGAGTGCCTTGAGTGTGATTGAGATTGGAAATCTAGAAAATCTGAGCTTAGCGTAATTTCATATGGTAGTATGAAAAATTAGGGAAAAATAGGGATTAATAACCTTGATTTTTCTCAACTTGTTTCATGTTTGAATAGGTATTTTGTATATAATTTCCATCTAGTAGATATAGGGCTAAAATTCATGTATCTACAGTGTTCTATTTCTTGTGTAGCTAATAAAATATGTTTTGGCTAACCTTAAGAGGGTTTTACCTTTGAAAATATATTCATTCGGGGAAAGATAGGGTTAAAAAGCATAGGTGCTATTTTAGGGACACTAGTATCATGTGGATCTAGTGTCCTTAATGTGGTGCTAATGTATAACTAGTAGAATGTTGGGTGTAAAGGGATAGGATTAGGAAATAAGGGTCTAGGATTGCATTTGAGTTGACTAGGGATGCTTGTGGCCCACACAAAGGCTATAAAAATGTCATAATAGGATTTAGGATAGGTATAAGGATAATCTAAGAATAATTAGTCTTAATTAATACTCTTAACACTCAAATACCACTTTTAGGTAATTAAATTTACACCCCCCCTTTATGATATAAATGGATTAAAGTGAAATGACTAGTATAAAATAAAAAGAAGCGTACCTAGACTTACCTAAGAAGTTAAGTCCACAAAGTTGAGTCTGCATATGTGAAGCATGATCCAATGCAACCTACAAATGAAATGTGAAAAAAATTAGTCCTTACTTAATAGATATCAAAAGTAAAAGACTATGCTAAGTAAAGAAGTAACTGAGTGAAAATGAGTAAATAGATGGGAAAAAGGAAAGGAATGAATACCATCATTAGGTACATGAACCTAGTTGTAACCTATGTGTGTGCATGAATATAGTGATTGAATCATTGAATATCTTGGATTGAGATGATAGATTGTTAAATCCTCATGTGTGGGTGTCTTAATAATTCAATCAAGTTTTGAATCCATCATTTTCCACCCCTACTTAGTGAATCATGACCTATGAATCACTTGGATTAGACTGATAGTGTGTCCAAGCCTCTCATATGGGTGGTTAAAGAAATCAATAGGCTATGAATCCATCATTGGCCACCCATGCGTAGTAGATTCATATGAAAGTGAACTGTATGAAGTAATAAAACTATCTAAATAAGTATATCTAATTGTGTATGTCAGCTCTATGGCCACTTGGGTACATTAGGTGGATTTGGGCCACTCAAGAATTCCAACCACTACATATGGAGTAAGGTATGAAATTGGTGATAACCTAGAATATGATTTCAAGTGTATATAATGTAGAGAATGACATGGAGTTTTCCATTCCATTTGATTAAATTATGTGTAACTAAGCATATGGAAATAATGTGTTATGCACATGCCTCCAATCTAATATTTGAGTATATTGATTCTAAATAAGTTCAATAGTATATGAATCCATCATTGGCCACCCATGTGTAGTAGATTCATATGAAAGTGAACTGCATGAAGTAATAAAACTATCTAAATAAGTATATCTAATTGTGTGTTAGCTCTATGGCCACTTGGGTACATTAGGTGGATTTGGGCCACTCAAGAATTCCAACCACTACAGATGGAGTAAGGTATGAAATTGGTGATAACCTAGAATATGATTTCAAGTGTATATAGTGTAGAGAATGACATGGATTTTTCCATTCCATCTGATTAAATTATGTGTAACTAAGCATATGGAAATAATGTGTTATGCACATGCCCCCAATCTAATATTTGAGTATATGGATTATAAGTTATAATAATTGTATCCAAGTATCTGAACTAAATATGGGAATGATCATGTTCCAAATGATGTCCTCAATTTTATAAAATTAATTTAAGCTAAGCTAATGTGAATTTGAGTAAAAACTAAGCATAACTATCAAAAATGTAGTTAAATCTATGTAAAATTGTATTGTACCTAGTGTACTATTCTAGTTAATCTAAGTTGTCTTGGAATTAAATCTACTTGATAGTAGTACCACATCTTGTAAAGTAGTGGCATGTGTTTCTAGTTTCCTTATTTGTGTGCTAATATTTTTCCAATCTAAATTCTATGACATTGTACTACTTTTTGAGTCACTATCTTTCCTCTATGTTTACATGTGTTTGATTTTTTGAAACTAAGCTTGTGTGCTGAAAATGTTCTATGAATGCAATATAAGAGCCTAGTCTCCATGAGAAAACCCTATGAATGCCCCCTCTTTTAAGGGTAATTTTTGATATTATGTAATAACTATTCTCAAAATAAAAAGCTTTTTAAAATGTGTGTTAGTTGGAGCATATACGATAATTAAGTGATAATCTAATATAATGTGTGTAACATCAAAATTTAAGATAATCTGATCATAAGTATGTAATGTAAGATGTATTTTATGTATATAATTTCACAAGGGTGTCAAGATAGATGTAATCAATGCATGTAATAATAGATTTGATTATTAATTGGGTATGTACCTATGGGAATGGGGCATGAGATATATCATGACACCCAAGTAGGAAAGGTAGATGCATGAGGTCCCTCATGACATCAAAAACTAGTGTGAACCAAGAAAATATAAGTATCATGGCCATGATGAAAACAAGTATACATATAAAACATAGGAGGCACACAAAATAATCCAAAGGGTGACAATATAAGGGACATGGGCACATGTCACTAAATATGAGAAAATAAGACATACAAAGACATGTTCAAATGTCCACATACACAAGCAAAAAACAAGTTAGATTAGATCCACATTCAAGGACATGTTAAAATATATGCATAAACAATCAATAAAGTGCACACAAGGACATGGGAAAATGTTCAAAGTATATATAATCAAGAAAGCACACACAAGGACATGGGAAAATGTTCAAAGCATACATACTATGATTATAAGTGGTGTAGATCTAAAGAACAATCGCACATTTAAATTTCCTTGAATATAAGAAGCATATAAATACAATCAATTCTAAACTATGAAAGCTAGAAATGAAGTCATGCATGAATTTTTAATACAAATATGTGTAAGAGCAAGGAGGTACATATGCCAAGTCTAAATTAGTAACAACTAGAAAAAAATCTGAG
The DNA here is from genome assembly GCA_037957365.1 of Torreya grandis. NCBI lineage: Eukaryota > Viridiplantae > Streptophyta > Pinopsida > Cupressales > Taxaceae > Torreya > Torreya grandis. The sequence continues at coordinate 186,752 of JARHVA010009457.1, read as the reverse complement.
TATGAATAACAATGATCAATATCTAGATATAAAAATAATAAAAATAGAATGTAGAGTATGTAAATATTAAACTTGGTGATCAAAACTATGAATAATATTACCTTATGTGGGTGAATGTATTAAGTGAAGACCCTGAATCAATGTATATGCCCCTGGTGGGTAGATAGTATCAAGTTTAGATCAGTATAATGGATCTGATTCCTATTTGAAATCTCCAAGCACTCAAAAACAATAAGTGAAGCATTCAGTATGATACAATTGACTATACTAAGATAGCTAGCATATATAGTGGCTAGAAAATATAATAAGTGTAAACATAGTAATGCATATAATCTATAATTTTTATATTTTATGAGTAATTATTTGAATTTTTTTTATGTTTTTGACATGTTATATTGATTTTTTAATTTCTTTAAATAAGCTATGTATAAGAAATATGAAATTAACTATGTACAAGGAGCAAGAGAGAAGGAAAGTATGTGCAAGAGGGTAGAAACCATACTAACCAATGACACTATCACTATGACTTGTGTCAAATAAGGGGACTGTGATCATGAATGTTATGTGAAAGAGAAACTATGATACCATAATCTACTATACTAAGTAATTTATATATATATTTATTTGTGTAATGGTGCTAAGAATTTATGGCATTGATTGTGGCATGTTTTGAATTGTAGGGGTCTTGGGAACCCATTTGGTAGAATAAGCTATAGGTAATATAGGTGCCCTATGTTGAGAACCCTAAGAACCTAATAGTACTTATATATACAAAAATTAAGTGGAGAAAGGCCCTCTAGAATCTATGACATATCTTTGACATAGGGGTCTCTCTAATAATGGTCTCCATGGGAGAGTATGTGTATGTGGCAATACTATAAGAGTAGACCTCACTTGCATTGGTGGATTAATTAAAATATATGATACATCTATAGGAACTATACTTTAAGCTATAATTAATAATTATGTTATATCTAATAATGGTTTTATATCTATAATTGGTGATTGTGCTCTAACTCCTTATGGGATGGGTAGATGATACTCATATGGGAGACCTTAAACTTTGACCACCTAATTTGTGTGTATGTATTTTAGGCATTTTTTTAATATGGATGGGATGGATTGGAACTAATGTAACCATGGCCTACCCAATAACATATCAAACACACTTACATTAGGTACTACCAAAAACTTATTATCTATATGTGTCAGTCAATGGAGATCTAAACATGACCACTAAAACCATTATTAATTGTGTCTATGGGGATATATCCTAATCTAAGTACCCCAAGTGTTGTAAAAGTGTCATAGTGCACATGTTAATGCTTAACCCATTTTCAATAATAACATTTTGGATGGGATGATGATCTATGTATGTTCGTATAAAGAGTGCATGTAAATTTGTATCATCATAAAAAATATCCTACTCTGAGAAGGTGATGAGTGGTATAGATGGAAATATAGTATGTTAGATGCTAATGATGTTATGAATTGGTTATGCCTCCTCTATAATATTATGATATGAATCTATTGGTGGATGTTCCTGATATGTGTAGTGAACACCTAATTTAATCCTCACCTCATTTTCTATACTTTTGGTGCCTTTATGGGTGTGCCCAAATCAATAATTTGAGTCTCAATAAAATCTTTTATCTTATAATTTAGTCTTATGCATTTGTTTTTTTTATAGCCTATTGCCTTGTGATACTCATAGAAAGCATTAAAATCATAGTTATTTGGAAGAGACTATGTTGTATCAACTTCTTTAATGGGAGGGAGATATATGATATTGAATTATAAGAGGTGATGTAAAAACTATGCGGGTGAATCAAAATGTTGGTGAAGATTTAGTGTTGAGGAGATGATAACACCAATTTAGGAGATGGCTCTGAAGCTATGTTAATTATGGCCTTTTGATCACTCTTGCTATCAATGGACCTTACCTTTTATGGAGGCTTATTTTAAATCTTAGTATTTTATTTTGATCCATTGGTATACTTTAGTTTGCCCATTGATAAAAAATTGACCTCTCTTTCTTTTACTATGTGGTACACATCTGTGAATGTAGGAAACCTCTTAAATAAGATAGCTTCATGTAATACTGGTAAGAGACTCTATTTGAATATGTATTGAATATATTTATCAACCATAAGGATAGTTGATTTAACTAAGATAGTCTTGTATCATAAGACATATTATACGGTTCATTTGATTTTTTTTTTCAACTATGCAATTTGGGTATATGAGATATTGTCACTAATATTAATAGGGAAGTGTGATAAAAACATGTATGCTAAAGGATGAAATGTTGTGATAGATTTATTTGGTAATTTATAAAACCACTATATGGAATAATCCTTTAAACTACATGGAAAAACTTCATAAAATCCAATCATTGGACACATAGTCCAAACACATTACATGAAAAAATTTGAGATGGTGATAGGCCATCCTTACCATCATAAAATATAAGCTTAGATGCCATGAATTCAATTGGAAAGGGAATTGACACTATGTGATGTGATAAAGACATATGTAATAAAATATTAGAATCCAAGGTATGTGATTACCTAATGGCTCCCTACTAAAGATGTAACAACTCAACATATATAGCATGAACCTTGTGAATAAGGGATTATACATTTGAATTAGAGGAACTATCCATAAGAGGTGTAGTTATCAATCAAGGTTATTGAAATATAATTTTAGGTTGTGATAGATGATTTGGCCCCACTGCAGGTGTAACAATGTTATTAGTTGGGAGATTCAAAGATTGACCATTGTTTAATTTTTGGAGTTATTCTTGAATAATAGTGATGAGGTCATCTTACATATTTACATGCTTGAAAAGAAAATGTTGATGCAAGAGATTTCACCCGGGGCAAGGAGGTCGAACTCCCTACCTTTTCATCACAACATGGAAACTCCCGTCTCACCTGTGGGACTGATGAAGCTGGAGGGGAGAGACTCCAGATAAGGGCTAGCTCCCTTTGATGCATCGTGTTTGTTCCAGAAAGTGCAAAATATAGGTATATATATAGATAGATATAATGGGTGGGGGATGAAAAAGGAGAGAGATGTAGGAAAACAAACTACTCTAAAGAGGTGATGCACCAAAATAAAGGTGACCTTCACACACCCACTCTTGAAATCAGACAAATGAATACATACACTTCACACTTGGCAGAAGGACTGGGCTACTAGAAATTGGAAGGGAGGATTTCATGAAGACACAAGAAACAAAAAAAATCACTGAGGCACTGTGAAATGCATACTATAAGTAACTTCCTCTATTCTGGTCTTCCAAATGTCAGCTCTTCTCCTTTCAGCTACAGAAATAGAACCTTGTAGACAACAGGTACGTTGGTGTTGGACCTGTGAGAGCATCAAGAGACAATGACTGAACACAAATAACAATTAGCACATACTCTAAAATATATATCCAAAGGGAGGTAAAAATTGATTTTATTTGATTCAAGTGGAAATTTCGCCAGGGCTATGCCTTAGCAAAACGTGGAAGATCATTACAAATGTTAAGCATGGAATATATTGAGAGGGGGGGTGAATCAGTATATTATATATCATATAAATCTTTCCTTTAACCAAATTTCACTTAATCAAACATTAAAGATATGTAATAAAACTCAAACAATAAACATCCACACAAGATAGAGAGAGACACCAGATATAACGTGGAAACCCAATGTGGGAAAAACCACAGAGAATCAATCTCAAATATATTCATGAGAACAACCCCACAAGAGCACCATACCCCTTTTCCAAGTACAAACCTCAGCTTTAATTCGTGAGCACCACCCCACAAGAGCTTCAAACCCCTTTGTCGAGCACCAACCCAGCTGTCATTCGTGAGCACCAACCCACAGGAGCACCAACCCATTTGTGTATACCACACACCTATCTCTCAATGTTGCTATCTCAACAAATGATAGATCAATACAACATCTTCCTCTCTCTTACTTTTGCTCTTCTAAGCTAGATATAACAAATACAAATCATCTCTCACAGTTGCTCTTCTAAGCTAGATATTACAATATCAAATCAACCTCTCACATACACATTACAAATGGCTACTCAAACCTTTATTTATAGCTTTCAAAATGACCTTTGGCCTTCCCCCTTTGTGGCTTTTCATTCCTCATGGAAAATGGTGCCAATCTTGGTTAACCCTTCATATCCAAGCATTTGAAAAGTCATGTGGTGACCCTTCATGACCAAAAACGTCTTTCCCACTTTTGTCCTTATCTTTGGTGACTTTTCCTATTCCTTTAAGTGTCCCTTCATGAGAAATTCGCCCATACTCTTTTGTCTTCACTTGGTGACTCTTGGTATTCCCCAAGATGACTCTTCATGGGAAAATGCATCCCATCCTTCTTTTGTCTTTATCCCGTGACTCTTTGACTTCTCCATGGGCCCTTATTTTGTCTCATATGCAACCAAAAATATATTCATTAATATTAAATAAATATTAACTCATATTAGCCAAGATAAATAACATTAAATGCAATGGGGCCTTTATCACCAATAATACTAAACCTTTGACATCAATGACAATATTTCCAACAATCTCCCCCTTTGTCATTGATGGCAACCTCAATCTTGAAAGTACCACATCCTATCACCTGCTCATACTATCATCTAAAAACATATAGTAACTCCCCCTTACTATAGCAACCTATACCTATTCCCTGTACCTATTTTCTGCACCTGTGCCTGTACCTATTATTCTCCCCCTTTGACATCAATGGCAAAGGGCCTACCTAGAACTAACACCTAGCTCCCCCTCACTTGATGCTGAACATCAATGGTAGGAAGTAATAGAAATTACTCCCAACTCCTCTCTCCAATCTTTGAATGTATCCTTTGATCATGCCTTTGAGAAGATATCTGACAATACATACACATTTTTCCCTGTCTTTTGAGCATCTACAATCAACTCATTTGAATCTTTTCTTCTAATCTCGTAACCTTCAACATGAAACCTTAATGTGTATCCTTGATCAAAAATTTGACTAACACTCAGCAGATTATGCTTAAGACCTTTTACATACAAAACATTTTTAGTCTTAGTTCTACCATAATCCAAACTCAAAGTACGTTTTCCAGCTATCTTGGCAGTGGTTTTATCTCTGAACCTCACTGTACCACCATTAATATTCTTTAGAGAAATGGACTTACTTCTATCTCCTATCATATGCCTCAAACATTCACTATTAATTAACCATGGCTGATCTTTACCTCTGACATGTAGAGCTGTCTGCACCATCATAGAATCTTCATGTTGTTTCTTTTACCATGTACATGTTTGAACCTTCTTCCTAATGAATGGATCTTTGACACTCTGATTCTTCTTCTTGATGAATGGAGCTTTAAACCTCTGATCCTTCTTGACTAACTCAAACACACTTCTTCAATACTGAGCTATGTGTCTGTAGTTGTTGCACTTGTAGCCTACTATGGTCTCTTCATCAAAGCTTGATAGAGGAACAAAATAGTTGTGGCTTTTGCTTGACTCTACTTGTCTTTCCTTCTCCTTATTTCTAAAATTGTTAGCTCTTTTTCTACATTCTAATTTCTTGTGACCATATCCATTACAATAAAAATAATAGCCATAAAAATGAGACCTGTCTGTATATCTCTGCCCTGATTGCCTTTTATAGCTTTGTTCTCTCCAGCCTTCTCTGTTTGGAATGTCCTCTGTATTCTTCACTTCTCCCCTTTCTATTTCCTCTTGTGTCAAAGCTTCAGCATAGCTCTTTTTCTTTTGAAAACTGATCCCTATTTTATCTGAATATGCTTTTTGACTTTCCAACATCTTATTAAGCATGTTAGTGTTATCTTCAAATTTTGAATCATTGATTGCTTTCTTAATATCTTCTTTTAAAGAGGCAATTTCAATAAAATACCTTTCACAATATTTTCTTGCTATTTCCAACTATGCTATGAGATCTTCTTCATTCTTCTTGGCTTATTCAAAGTGTGCTTGTAGATCTTCAATCATTTCCTTTGACTCTTGTTCATTTTTCTTGATCTAGCGCTTTAACCTTCAATTCTTCTTCTGAACAACTTCTAACTCTTCTAGGGCACAATTGAGTTCTCCTTCCATATCTACTTTAGCTTCCTCCTCTTCTTCTTCTTCTTGATCATCATCATGTATGGCCATGAATAGAATCTCTTCTTCTTCTGAATCACTGACTCCACTATCTTTGCCTGAGCTAGGATCTTTAGAAAACAAGCTCTTCTTCTCGAATCCCTTCTTAGATTTGCCTTTGAAATTCTTCTTGTATGTAGGCTTTTCTTCTTCATCATCTTTAACCTTATCTAGGCATCTAGCTAAAAAATGTCCAATCTTCCCACAATTAAAACATTTAAAAGGTAATTTTCCTTGATATTTACCTATTCCTCTTTTTGGCTTGTGAATGAAAAGTGCTTCATTGTCATCTTCATCATCACTGGAACTATCACTTGATTCTTGAATCTTAGCTTCATCCTTCTTTGATGTCTTGAAAGCCACTTCTCTCTTTGAGGGTTTATCTTGTTCTATCCGCATCTCATATGCCATGAGAATACCATGAAGCTCATCCATCTTTAGCTTGGCTAAATTCTTCATTTCCTTGATTGCCAAAACCTTTGCATCATATCTCATTGGTAGAGATCTCAAAACCTTTTGCACCACTATTGACTCTTCGAATGTTTCTCCAAGACCTTGAATCTGATTTACTATCTGATCAACTCACAAGAGGTAACTTGCTATATCTTCTTCTTCTTCTTCCATCTTCAAACTTTCAAACTGCCTTCTGAAAGTCTGCAACCTAGCTTGCTGAACCTTTCCATCACCTTTGTAAATATTCTCAAGTTTTACCCAAGTCTCATGAGTAGATTTACATTTCATAACTTTAACAAATTTAGATTCACATAAACCACATAAAATATCATTTAAAGCTTTAGCATTACATTCACTTGCCTTCTTTTCTGTTGGAGTAATTGTAGATGTCTGTGGCTCTTCATATTCCTCCACCACTGATTTCCATATGTCAAATTAAAGGGCCATCAAATAAAGCATAATTCATCCCATCAAACAAAGGTGCCTTATTTTTAGAAAATCCTTCATGTAACCTAACCATTGTGCTTTCCCGATCTACCTTCAAGTTGTAAAACTTTTCAAAAAGGAACCTGCTTTGATACCAATTGTTAAGCATGGAATATACTGAGAGGGGGGGGTGAATCAGTATATTATATATCTTATAAATATTTCCTTTAACCAAATTTCACTTAATCAAACATTAAAGATATGCAATAAAACTCAAACAATAAACATCCACACAAGATAGAGAGAGACACTAGATATAACATGGAAACCTAATGTGGGAAAAAGCACAAAGAATCAATCTCAAATATATTCATGAGAACAACCCCACATGAGTAACATACCCCTTTGCCAAGTAAAAACCTTAGATTCAATTAGTGAGCACCACCCCATAGGAGCTTCAAACCCCTTTGCCGAGCACCAACCCAACTATCATTCGTGAGCACCAACCCACAGGAGCACCAACCCAACAACAATTCATGACCATCAACCCCCAGGAGCCCAACCCCTTTGTGTATACCACACAACTATCTCTCAATGTTGCTATCTCAATAAATGATAGATCAATACAACATCTTCTTCCTCTCTCTCACTTTTGCTCTTCTAAGCTAGATATAACAAATACAAATCATCTCTCACAATTGATCTTCTAAGCTATATATTACAATATCAAATCAACCTCTCACATACACATTACAAATGGCTACTCAAGCCTTCATTTATAGCTTTCCAAATGACCTTTGGCCTTCCCCCTTTGTGACCTTTCATTCCTCATGGAAAATGGTGCCAATCTTGGCTAACCCTTCATATCCAAGCATTTGAAAAGTCATGTGGTGACCCTTCATGACCAAAAACGTCTTTCCCACTTTTGTCCTTATCTTTGGTGACTTTTCTTATTCCTTTAAGTGTCCCTTCATGAGAAATTTGCCCATACTCTTTTGTCTTCACTTGGTGACTCTTGGTATTCCCCAAGATGACTCTTCATGGAAAAATGCATCCCATCCTTCTTTTGTCTTTATCCCGTGACTCTTTGACTTCTCCATGGGCCCTTATTTTGTCTCATATGCAACCAAAAATATATTCAGTAATATTAAATAAATATTAACTCATATTAGCCAAGATAAATAACATTAAATGCAATGGGGCCTTTATCACCAATAATACTAAACCTTTGACATCAATGACAATATTTTCAACAACAAAATTACCAAGTTCACAAATATATAGGAGAAGAAAGGAGAAGGGAACTTGGTGCTTCTTTGACTAGTTGGCCCATCACATCCCCTCATTGGGAAGAGGAAAACACTGTTGTCAATGTCATCCTTCTAAAAGAGGCCTGCTGGAACCATGCTGTATAATTGCCAAATTTGACTTTGGCATTCGAGCATTAATGTGAAACATAGGCTGCACCCTTTTCTACCAATAGATTGGGATTTGTCCCCATTTAAATGCATAGACCATTCTATTTGTGTCTTTTAGTGATCAATTGCAACCACTATTTTACCTTTTGGAGTCACTTCTCAAATTGCTGCTTCCTCTTGCCACTTGGACTGACTGCTTACTCATTCATTGCTTATCGCTTTGTCTTTCCTCAGCTTTGTCTCTTCCAGCTCATTTGGCCCCTGGGGTGAACATCCTGGTGGGTCACTACATTTTGGGCTCCTAGTTAACACTCTTTCATTTAAAGGTAAATGGATACTTCACTTCATTAGTTTTGACATATTTTGGGATGTCACTGTCCCTATCACAATGTCAGTCGGGCTTTCATTGGCTTTTCTTTAGGCACTTTTCTACCTTTGTATTTTCCTTAACACCCTCTGGCCTTTTGAACAGTCCCTTTTAGCTTGGCTAAGAGTTCCCTGCAAGGGCACTTGCCCTTCGAGGTCCTTTGGTGGGTCCTTGTTTGCCTTGGACTTTTCCCTGAGTCCCTGCAGACAATTTCCCTGGGTCGCTTTGACTTGGCATATTTTTTGTGAACTTTTGTCTGCAGACATTTTCCCATAGATAAAAAGTTTGTGTAAATTTTGCTCGTCCCCTTTGCTTTGTATTTTGACTGCACCAATTTATTTAGACAATAGTCTAAAGGAATTTGGGGCTTGACCATTAAACTTAGACAAAAATAGACTTACCTAATCTTTTCCATTTAAAGCGCCTGCCCTTCGAAAGGGCACTTGAACTTTAAAGACTGCCCATGTTGACCAAGGACATACCCTTAAACCAAGCCATTGAACCATCAAATGGTTCAACGGTTCAAGGTTTCAACCAAGCACACCAATTTTTTGTTAAACTAAGCCTGATGACCTTCTCCATTAAACTTCTCCATTGAACTAAACCTGTTGAACCAAAAATGGTTCAATAGTTTGATTGGTTCAACCATTGTGCACCAATGAATCAATGAACTGAAGCCAATGAAATTTTGCCTTTGAACCAAGCCCATTAAAACAAACCCATTGAACCAAAAATGGTTTAACGGTTTAATGGTATGACGGTTCAATGCTGCTGAGCCAAGGTGCTTGAATTGAGCGATGGATGAACCAAGTGCTGATTGAACTTATACCATTGAACTTCTTTGTTGAACCGAACCCGTTGAACCAAGAATGGTTCAACAGTTTAATGGTTCAACCATTAAATGCCAATGAGCCTCTTTTGCTGATTAAACCAAGAAATCAAATCGATCCATTAAACCAAGCCCATTGAACCAAGAATGGTTCAATGGGTTCAACCATTGATTATGTTGAACTTGAAGATGGACCCGTTGAACCAAAAGCTGTTGAACCACTTGAACCAGGCCATGAACTAGACTTATTGAACTCGTGTAACCTGAAGATGATTGGCACTAAATAGTAGGGGAAGAAGGTGACCAAAAATTTTACCTCTGGGCAAAATTGGTCAACAAATTGGTGACTCACAGGGGAAGCATGCCTACCATGCTTAGAAAGTAGTTGCCTTGCAGTCTATTGGGCACAGAGTCAAATGCAGCTATGAAAGGATTAGCAATAGCCCTAAAATATCTAAGAATCAAATATGAAGCCTTTACCCCACACATGAAGGGAAACACACAAGGCTAAAAAACACAACCTGTGCAACTGCACTTAGGGAAAATAGGAAAAACAACTAAAAGAAAACTACTATATAGAGCTAACCAGGAATGTTCACCTCCCTCTTGGATCAAAGGGAAAAATTCTAACATCTCCTTCATCTGACACACCTAGTATCAATAATGGATCCCACAAGGAAATATTTATGTGCAGCTCCTTCACCCAGTCTACCATGTTGATCTAAGGATTATTCCCTTCCATATTTTCTTTAGGGTCACTTGTAGCCTTCTGAGGTGTAGGCTAAGGAGTTGAATGTATGATGACAGCCTAAAATTTGGGAATTTCTAGTTCACCTGTGGTGGAAGAGATGGTGTGGATGTTTGAATAGCTGCTTGAGTTTCTTCCATAGCTCTCCCTTTGGATCTTGTGTTGGCTACAACACAGTCAGCCTAATTATCTACAACACCCACATAACTAATCACATAGAACTCACCTTTTAGGTGGTTTATAAGAGTAGAGTTAGGCTGACTTTGACTACTGCGTATGTTAGGTTGCATTGGAGCCTTGAATACCTAAGAATGAGTAGCTGCCTAATTGTCTAGCACATTTGGATAGCAACCCATCATCTCATTTGTATAAATAGCTTGCTCTTGACCATATCTTGTGGTTGAATAACTTGGCTGTTCCTGCACCAAATTATTCTGAATGGGCACCATAGCTTTAGATGGTGGAGGGGCACCTAGGTTGTAGCCTTGGAAAGGTCTAGTCTGAGTAAGCTGACCCTATCCTTCACTATAATTTTGAAAAGGGGGTCTAGGGGCTTAACCATAATGTTGGTATCTCTAATTCAGTCTATTACTTTGAGCTTATTGCCTTTTAAGAGCTAAACATTCACTTGACATACTCTGTAATAGCCTCTTAACTTCATGAAGCTCATTGGATGGAGCAGCAGCTAGTTTCTCTATGCTGGGTAATGTCGTATCAATAAGGGGATTCAAACAGGGTACTTCTCTTGTGAAAGAAGCACCTATAGCTAGAAAGGGAAGATGACCCATTGAATAAGGATGAGTCTCTTTGAACCTCAGTCACTTTGCTGAGTTGAGAGGTAATTTAATGAATTCAAAAGGGACACCCTTATTAGCGGATCGTGTGGTGAATTTAGGCATCAAAAGTTCAAATTGGTCTTTGATTGGAAAACTAAAGCTCTACCAGTGGAGTTTCTAGATGCTAGAAATATTTGATTTGCTATAACAGGACCAGCATCAATCCTAAAACCTTACTGAGTTGTAAAACTAGGTCCCACCAGGTGTGCTAGAACTATTGATGTAAGAGATTGCACCCAGGGCAAGGAGGTCAAACTCCCTGCCTTCTCCTCACAACATGGAAACTCCCCTCTCACCTATGGTACTAGTGAAGTTGGAGGGGAGAGTCTCTAGATAAGGGCTAGCTCCCTTCGATGCATCGTGTTTGTTTTAGCAAGTGCAAAATATAGGTATATATATATATATATATATATATATATATATAATGGGGGGATGAAAAGGGAGAGAGATGCAGGAAAACAAACTACTCTAAAGAGGTGATGCACCAAAATAAAGGTGACCTTCACACACCCACTCTTGAAATCAAATAAATGCATACATACACTTCACACTTGGCAGAAGGACTACATTGCTAGAAAATGGTAGGGAGGCTTTCATGAAGACACAAGAAATTAAAAAAATCGTTGAGGCACTATGGAATGCACACTGTAAGTAACTTCCTCTATTCTGGTCTTCCAAATGTTAGCTCTTCTCCTTTAAATTGTAGAAATGGCACCTTGTAGACAATAGGTACGTTGGTGTTGGACCTATGAGAGCATCAAGAGACAATGACTAAACACAAATAACACTCAGCACATACTCTAAAATATCTATCCAAATGGAGGTAAAAACTGCTTTTATTTGATTCAGGTGGAAATTTTGCCAGGGCTATGCCTTAGCAAAATGTGGAAGATCATTACAAAATGACCAAGTTCACAAATATATAGGAGAAGAAAGGAGAAGGGAACTTGGTGCTTCTTTGACTAGTTGGCCCATCGTGTCCCCTCATTGGGAAGAGGAAAACACTATTGTCGATGTCATCCTTCTAGAAGAGGCCTGCTAGAACCATGTTATATAATCACCAAATTTGACTTTAGCATTTGAGCATTAATGTGAAACACAGGCTGCACCCTTTTCTACCAAAATATTGGGATTTTTCCCCTTTTATATGGATATACCATGTCGTTTGCATCTTTTATTGATCAATTGCAACCACTATTTCACCTACTAGTGTCACTTCTCAAATTGGCACTTCCTCTTTCCACTTAGACTGACTGCTTACTCATTCCTTACTTGTCACTTTGTCTTTCCTCAACTTTGTCTATTCTAGCTCATTCATCCCCTGGGGTGAACATCTTGGTGGGTCACTGCATTCTGGGCTCCTAGTTAGTGCTCTTTTATTTGAAGGCAAATGGCTACTTCGCTTCATTAATTTTGACGTCCTCTGGGACATCACCGTCCCCGTCACAATGTCAGTCAGGCTTTTATTGGCTTTTCTTCAGGCACTTTTTTGCCTTTGTATTTTCCTTAGCACCCTCTAACCTTTTAAATAGTCCCTTGTAGCTTGGCTGAAAGTTCCCTGTAAGGGCACTTGCCCTTCAGGGTCCTTTGGTGGGTCCCTGTTTGCCTTGGACTTTTCCCTGGGTCCCTGCGGACAATTTCCCCAAGTCACTTTGACTCTGCATATTTTCCACAGACTTTTATCTGCAGACATTTTCCCGTGAACAAAAAGTCTATGGAAATTCCAGTTGGCCCCTTTGCTTTGTATTTTGACTACGCCAATTTCTTCAGACAAAAGTCTGAAGGAATTCATGGCTTGACCATTGAACTTAGACAAAAATAGACTTACCCGATCTTTTCCTTTTAAAGCGCCTACCCTTCAGAAGGGAACTTGAACTTTGAAGACTGCCCTTCGGCCAAGGACATACCCTTAAACCAAGCCGTTGAACCATTAAATGGTTTAATGGTTCAACCAAGCGTGCTGATTTTCTATTGAATCAAGCTCGATGACCTTCATTAAACTTCTCTGTTGAATTGAACCCGTTGAACCAAAAATGGTTCAACAGTTTGATTGGTTCAACCATTGCATGCCAATGAATCTATGAACTAAAGCTGATGAACTTCTACCTTTGAACCAAGCCCATTGAACCAAACCCATTGAACTAAAAATGGTTTAATGGTTCGATGGTTTAATGCTACTGAACCAAGGTGCTTGAACTGAGCGATGGATGAACCAAGTGTCGACTGAACTTCTACCATTGAACTTCTTCATTGAATCAAACCCATTGAACCAAGTATGGTTCAATGGTTCAATGGTTCAACCATTAAACACTGATGAGCCTCTTTTGTTGATTAAACCAAGAGATCGAACTGAGCTGTTAAACCAAGCCCGTTGAACCAAGAATGGTTCAATAGTTTAATGGTTCAATGGGTTCAACCATTGATTATGTTGAACTTGAAGATGGACCCATTGAACCAAAAGCCATTAAACCACTTGAACCAGGCCATGAACCAGACTTATTGAACTCATGCAACTTGAAGATGACTGGCATTAAATAGCAGGGGAAGAAGGTGGCCAAAAATTTTGCTTGTGGGCAAAATTGGTCAACACAAAATATTTTAGTTATTTCTTATCGATATCATCAAATCGGTTGTTAAATTTTTTTCCATTATGGTTTTTCAAGTAGGAAAGTAAGTTATATATTTTGAACCTTTAAATAATTTTAATCTAGGAAAGATTGAAAAAACAAATATTGAAACAAATATAAAATTTTGGAACTAAAATTTGAGCATAAATAAAAAAAAGGATACAAACCCTAAAGACATCTAGGGTTAGGGTTTGAGTGATGTTCAAATTAATTTGGGTTCACCAAATGTTTTAACATTTTAGGGTTTTGCTTATGTAAATCATATGTTTGATTAAATGGTCAAGTAGTCTAAATTAGGGAAATAATATGCACAAAATAACCACTGATATATTACAAATTTTACTAGCTTTAACTTTTTTAAAATAGTAATAAATATGTGCAAACAAAGACTTATCTAGAAAACACTTGATACAAGCAATATAAATGTTGGAAACTATGATATGAATAGGTCTAAGTGTTTTCAATTGGATCTTTGTATCAAAACCCCTTCTAGATATTAGTGTCACATTTAGCTAGAGGTACCATGTAGCTCTAGTGTCCTGATAATGACACTAATGTCCTTTGTTCAAGACTATCTTGAGCTTTTGGGTGTACCTGTATTGATGTTTATGGGTTCTATTTTTGTGTGTATGAAGTATGGAACTTTGTATTATGCATTTAATAGTTTATTTATGATGCAAACCCTAATCCTCCTTGTAGGTAAGGCATGAGATAAAAAGTGTGTTCCTTAGTAGAATATGTTGGACATCCTCAACACCCCAATATGAAGAGAGTTGCCTAAAAACCAATACTTTGAGGAGGGATCAAGCCTGATGTAGTTATTCACACTTAAGTATTGGTGAAAGTGCAAGTGATGATAGAATGATAGTGGCCTTGAGTTCTTTGAGTGTGCTTGAGATTGGAAATCTAGAAAATATGAGCTTAGGGTAGCTGTAGATGGTAGCATGTAATAGTAGGGTAGAATAGGGATTAATAACCTTAATTTTGGTCAACTTGTTGCATGTTTGAATAAGCATTTTACATCTAATTTCCATCTAGTGGATAGAGGGATAAAAGTCATGTATTTATAGTTTTTTATTACTTGTGTGGATAATAAAAGATGCTTAGGCTAACCTTAGGATGGTTTTACCTTTGAAAATATATTCATTTGAGAAATATAGGGTAAAAAGACATAGGTTCCATTTTAGGGACACTAGCACCATGTGGTTCTATTTTCCTTAATGTGGCACTAATGGTCAACTGGTAGAATGTTGGGCATGAAGGCCAAGATTAGGAAATGAGGGTTTGGGACTATGTTTGAGCTGACTAAGGATGCTTGTGTCATGCACAAGTAATAAAAAGTGTGATAATAGACTTTAAGATAGGTCTAGGGATAAGATAGGAATAGGTAATCTCAAGTATCACTCTTATCACTCAAATATAAGTTTTAGGTGATTACAATTGGTAAAAAAATGATCATATAGAAATAATGTGTCACACACATGCCCCCTAATTCTAATATCTATGTATATGGATTATAGACTTAGTTATAGTAATCTGTATCTGAGCATATATAAAGCTAAAACAAAAGTGATCATTGCATGGATTATGCCCCTAATTTGAGCAATCTGGTATGATTCTATGTAAAAATAAGAATAAATTGATCATAACTAATAATTTTTTATTCATACTATGCAAACTTGAATTGTAATTTTTATACCTTGCTATCCAATGTAGATTTTACTATTTTTTGGGCTACTAGATATTAGTGTAGTCCCTTAGATAGTAGTGTACCATGCTAGTGTTGTTCTATGCCTTTTCTATGCCAAACTATAACTGATCTATGTATGACTACTTTTTACTATGTTTTATTAATTTTATGCTCTATAAGTTATTTATGTGCTTGAAAATATATTTTGAGTGCACCTAAATGGCTTGATCTCTTGATAGACCTCTATAAATTCCACTCTTTCGAGGGGAGTTGTTGAACCTATGCAATAATTAACCTCAAAATAAAAATTATGCAACCTATATGTTAACCTAAGCTTATATGATATCTCCATAATTAACCAATATAATGTTTATACATGATATCATAATATAATATAATATGTACATAAATTAGTAATTTACTATGTATCTATCATTCACAAGGTTGTCAAGATATATATAACAATGTAAGCATGTATATAAATATCAATTCTGAGTAATAATCTATGTAAACTACCTAGGGGGATGGGGCATGATCTCCATCAAGGCACCTAAGGAGGAAGGTAAATATGCATGAGGTCCCTCATGACATCAAAAATTGAGTGTGAGATCCAAAAAAAAAGAGAAGTGTCATGGCCATGATGCATACATGAAAGCATACATACAACACACATGAGGCATACAAAGTAGGTGAAAGGGCCATAATAAAAGGGACATGGTCACATGTCACTAAGTATGATAAATTAATACATATAAGGACATGGTCCAATGTCCACATATGTAAAAATCAATAAGGTTGGATTAGAGCCACATGGAAGGACATGTTCAAATGTCCATATACACCATAAAAAGAGCACACACAAGGACATGAGCACATATCCAAAGCATACATTCAATAAAGGGAAGTGGCATAGAGATATAGAGCAATAATATATTCAAATTGCATAAAATAAATGTTGAAGCAAATATATATAATCAAATCTAAAATAATAAATACATAAATGAAATTATGCATGAACATGTGTTACAAATCAGTATGAGAGCAAAGATGTACATAAGCTGAGTCTATAGAAGTAATAGTCGGTAAAAAAATCTGAGTAGTATAAGATGATCAATATTAGGATATAATCCATGATATATCTATGATATAGAATATATAAATATATAACCTATAAAACCAAAAAATTTGTATTATAATTCCCCTAATGGGTGAATGTATCAATGCTGAATTTGTGTGTCTATGTATATGCCCCCAATGGGTAGATAGTATAAAATCTAAATCTATGTAGAGGACTTGAGTCCTATAATATCTAAAAAAACTTGAAGAGAACAAGTGAAGCATGTATGTATGATAAAATTGACTATACTATCATAGTTAACATATGTATTCCCTAGAAAATATAAGTAATGTAAACACTGAAATGCATACAATCTAAAATTTTGTATTTTTTTAGCAATATTTGAATCCTTTTGTATTTTATAGATAAAATATATGTACAAGAAACATGAAAATGAAACTATAAACAAGGATAAATAATAAAGGAACTATGTATAAGTGGGGAGTAACATACTAATCAATAAGTCTTGCAAGAGACTCCCTATCAAGGTGTCCTATGTCAACAAGAGGATTGGTAATCCTTCGTGAAGTGTGATGGATATGCTATGATGGAATCAAGTTGTAGTGTGAATATGATTAAAAAATTTTTGGTATCTTATAAATCATAATAACATGAATTTTTACACTAGTCATTATCATGTTAATTTTGAATCAATGGAATGTTATTGTTAACTTATGGTGTATCTATATGAGCATAGCGAATTGCCTCATACTTGGTAATTTAAGTTTTTAAATTTTACATTGAAATATTTTCTATGATTGTGCCCTTTGAAACTATGCCTATTTTAGGTATATGGTGATTTGGATGCCCTTTGATTAGAATCCTCTTTTGAGAATGCTTATTTGCTTAGCTTAATTCTGAATGTACAACTTAAGTTCTTGCTCTTTTTATAACATTGCCTATGTATCTAGATATTTTTCCTTGATAAATTGTATCTATGAATTATTTACCTTAGTATGTTCCATAAACACCAAACCTTGTTGACCAACATTATCAACTGCTAGAATAGGAGTAGTGATGCCTTGTGCATGGTTTCCCAACCCTTGACCTTGATAATCAAACTATTGTAGATCTTTTTGACCAAACCCATATTGTTTTGAAAGTGGGACCTCATTTTGGAGAAGTATATTTGCATCTTTTACTTTATTTGTCTATGTTTGTTGTATTGTTTCTTGTTTTGAATTTATTTTGTGAACCTTCTATTATTTTTAGTTATGCTTTGGTAACGACTTTTTCACTATATCTAGATTTGAACCTTTTTAAATATGTTCCTATATCACTATGGATTTCTTCACTAATTTATCTTGTATACGGTCCTCATTAGCAATTGTTGGTTATATATGCTTTGTCAATACCAAACATGAATCTATGTGATGACCATGCATTCTATGGTATACACAATAATATATAGATCTCTTCACTAGATGTAGAAGAGGTAGGTTGATCAACTTAGCTTTAATCAATTTCCTTAAAATATTACTTGAGTTTTTATTTTATCTTTGAGTAATTTTTGAATCACAAGTTGTAGATGCAATTTTTTTAATTATTTTTTTGATATGTAACATTTCTTGCCACAAATTAACTAGATGAAGATGCATATACATAATTGACACTAGTGTGCCCTAGAGGATTTTGTCTTATAATTTTATTTTCTAATGTTTTACACTTTTAATTTAATAGTTGATTATAATTTTTCAATTTTTAAATTAACCTACTCATACTAATAGTTTGATCCCTTAGAGTCTTACAAATGCAAACCCTAGTTACGTATGATTGAACATATAGGCACACACCTTATAGATAAGAGGTGGAGGCATGTATAGGATGACTATGTGAATTAGTAATAGTAATGTAGGTTAGTTCATCTTATGGAGGAGTGATATAATGGACATGGTTAGAGGGAAAGTAGCTATCACCCTCATGGAGATGAAGAGGAGAAAGAGATTCTTTCTTGTGCATGAGATATGACATTGAAACTTGAAAGGTGGTTGTTAGGGTATTAAATTTATGAAATAAGTCAAATAAAATAATTTTTAATTGATATATGATTTCATGTAAATATGTATTTATATCTTTGTTGAATTGATTCCAAATGATATGAGACAATAATGAAAATGAAACTAGAAAACTTTGCATTAGAAAGTGATAAATATCTTCTATCATTATTATCATGATTAAACAAAATACAAAAAATAAAAGATACATGGATTTGAAATATGAGCATGAGTTATAGAAGGATGGAAACATAAAACCTAATGGTAGTTTAGTGTTAGGGTTTTTACACTATTCAAAGTAAGTTGGGTTCATCAAATCATTTAACTTTTAAGGTATTCATGTAATTTAAAACCCTAGAGGTTGTTAAAGGGATACAAAATTAAATTATGGAATAAATATGAAATAAATAAAACCATTGATTTTATAACTACTATAACTAGATATTAATCTAAAAATAGTAAACAATTAGGATAAATAATACTTAGCTTATTAAATGACTAAAAAAATCAAGTTGTGGTCTAAAAAATGGTACACAAACTAGTTTGATAGTTATAAATAGGTTCCAATAGTAAACAATATGCTTGGACACTAGCACGGTCCTATTATACATTAACACAGTTTTAAAACTAGCATGATGCACTATTGTTTTATGAAATTGTAGTTATTTCCTTTATAATTTTTGAAAATTATTTCTAGGTTTCATAGAATAGGCTCTGTTCCATCTTCGGTCCAACTTTCAAGTTTTAAAGATTAATAATTTTTACTATAGCTCTATTTTCCTTTAAAAACCCTAGGTTTTCATACTTATAAGGGAATGAATGAACACCATGGGAAAATTAAGTTAGTGGGGTAGGATATATGTGACCTTAACACCCCATTGTGTTGAGATATGGATATATCTGAGTGTGAATACATTAGAGGATGCCTTAGAGGCCACTTGAGATATGGATACCTATGCTAGGGATATATTATTGAGTGTATGGGATTAATCAATGCAATATTGGAACAATTGGGATGTTTTCCTTAATATGAAGTGGTACTTGTATGTGTTTTTTGTGATAATGTCCACCTAGGGTGTAAGAGTGTGAAACTATTGTTTATAAATTGTTTTAATAAAGATGAGTTGGGAGGGTGACTTAAGAATATATCTACACTGACCCTAATACTCTTAGAGAGATGTAAAATTATGTTTTGGAGGATTTAGGGACCTAAATCACTAAGGAATTACACCATTATGGGTCTCATGTGGTGTTCTATAGGCATAGGTGTTATTTATGACTAAAAGTGGATTAAAAATGCACCTAAAATGGGTGAAGTGTTATACTAAGGGTAAAGTGACCTCAAGTGGACATACAGGGCATGAATGGTTGATTTTAATGACTACACATACACTTCACTTGTGCTCACGTTTCTTCCCTGAAGAAGTACGTTGAAGAGCTAATGGTTTATAACCCTATTTTGGAGGTCTTATCTTATGGTGTCATTTAAGATCAATAGGAATAGTCAATGGAAGTTCCTAACTAGGGATATCTAGGTTTTCATTCAACCATTTAAGGTATTCAGCCTAAAACATTCTATTTTAAAGCTCCAATTAAACCAAGGGGGAGATTGAAATATCGATGGGTTGACCCCAAGGTAAGTATTTATATATCTACACTCTTTATTTTACTTAGTAAATTGGATGTTGATTATTGATTTATGATGTGTATATGTGTCCTTTCTTAGTATCTTCATTATACCAAATAAGTTGGTATAGATAAAGGATTACTTATATTGACATTTATCACTTTAGGTTTCATAGACCCTGATTTGGTTGACCATTAAACCTTATCCATTTACTTACAACCATGTAAATCATCATTTAATTTATTTGTACCCTTTTATAACCATTTAATTTAATTGCATCTTTAATAACATAGTTACAATCATTTACCTTTATTGAAGTCTTTTGAGATTTATATTATTATGTCATAAACTTAGGCTTTGAAACCCTTTTCTCTTGAAATTTGATTTGTAGGTTACCCTCTAATAGATATATGAATATATTAGGTCCTTACCCATTTGTATAAGTGTACACAGGATTAATTATATTGACCTTATTTGAGTCCTAATCTATTGAGAGAAAGAGAATAGTTGTAGGTCACCCTAGCCCATGCATCTAGAGTTTTTTTTAATAGGGTTGACTAATGGAAGATAAAGAGATATTCTAATTAGTGGGAAAATATTAGTGTAAAGGGAATATAGTATATATGTAAGTCTAATTATTAAGGCATTGCAAGAGCTAATATATCAATCCTCTAAGAATACATATATGTTATTATGTCAGTGTTGCATCTCTATGTTTTTGCTTCATTTAGTAACTATTATTTGTTGACTCACTATGTGATTCTGTATGCTACACAACCAAAGGGCATTGTTCACTTGAGCCCATTATAGTGGTTACTTCAAGTATCAAATCTAAGTGCAAGGTGCTTGGATGTTTAGACTAACTTATCATTATATATTTACAGATCAATTTCATAAAATTTTATGAGGCTAAAGGGATAATTATGTCGATAATTTTGGAATGAAATTTTATATAACATGTTCATAAAAATTAATCAATTTTAAGCCCTTATATTTTTAATATCTATAAGTTTGTAGTGCCTCCCCTTTGATGTATGTATGGTGTGTGTGTGTGTGTGTGTGTGTGTGTGTGTGTGTGTGTGTGTGTGTGTGTGTGTGTAAATATACATACATAGACACACACACACACACACACACACACACACACACACACACACACACACACACACACACACACACACACACACACACACACACACACACACACACACACACACATACATACATACATACATACATATATATATATATATATATATATATATATATATATATATATATATATATATATATATATATATATATATATATATATATATATATATATATAGACACACACACACACACACACACACACACACACACACAGCGAGAGAGAGAGAGAGAGAGAGAGAGAGAGAGAGAGAGAGAGAGAGAGAGAGAGAGAGAGAGAGAGAGAGAGAGAGAGAGAGAGAGAGATGCATGTATACATACATGTAATGTAATATGGGTATAATTGCATACATGCATGTGTGAACAAGTTCATCATATACCTCAGACAAAATTGTTATTTTTTTAGAAATCCCTAAATATAATTGTTGCGATGTAGATATTTAATAGATTACATGTTTGGTGATTGAACTTGGGTTTTCAATTGAATATAGATTGGTTTCTAATTTCTTATTTAAAAAAAATTATATAAGGATCATAATAAATAATCAAATAAGGTCTATAGACCCAAAGGGTCATATATCAATTACCACTACATGTAGTATAATCTAAGAAGGGGATCAACATTTTAATATTGAGAGTTTAGACTTTACATACATATGAATATATACTATATACAAGTCTTGTTATAAAATATTGAGCAAAGAATAGGACTATGACTTATGAGAATTTTTGTTAAGAAAAAAACACTATTATTTTATGAAAGAGAATAGTGGTAAAGCTTAACTCTTGTAATTATTGATTTTCAAAGATTTTTTGAGTGCTTATTTTCTTACGATAGATATAAGTGAGCATTCTCTATTTTTTATCTTCTTGAAAACAATAGTGCTATAAATAAATTCATGCTTATTCTTACACTTACATGTGTTATATTATTATGAAAAACTAAGGAAAAATTGTAATTTATATATATGTATATATGTAAATTAGTATATACTTTTGATTGTATTGCTACTAGTTTGGAAAGAAATAATATTGTTTGGTTAAATGATTTGAAAGAACTTGTCAAACATACTACAAGTTTAGATAAAGTATTTGATTTGATTTTTTATTGATGATAATTATTAATTATTTTGCTTAGAAATGATTTCCTACACTTCATTAACATGAATAAAAGGAATTGAATATGAAATAATCCTTGTCAAGGTAGTTAAACTATGTGTTATGACTAGTACTCAAGTTAGAATTATTTAATTATTATTCACCTAGATGACTTAGAATAATCTAAAACATGAAAAATATTGTCATTAATAATGTTATATAATGGAATATACTCTTAACTAATAAAACTGTGCTGGATGAATTAAATATTTTTTGTTAATTGTATAAGTCAGATGAATATAAAGGTGATTGCATGATTGGGTAACTTATCATCCTTGTTAAATTTATATGAACATAGATAAATATACATTTATAGAGAAAATATTCACTTATATGATTATGTTACATGAATTGTAACTTTATATTTTTATTGAATGTTTGAGACATGTTAAGTCTATGACTGGAGACATATTGATAAAGAAGGATATAGGATTTGATATGATGAAAGTTATTTATATTATCATAATAAATTGGACTGGTTATGAAAGATAATTGGAACATAGTAAGTTTATATATGGGAATGCCCTTGACTAATTATCAAAATTTGTTATAGTTATTACTTTTTGTTGAAGTAAAAATTTTGTTGAGATTCAACTAAAAATAAAAAATTGAAAATTGATGATGTATTTTTGTGTTTGATGTACTTGCATGAATGATTATGGAATTTCAAAATATTTTGAAACATGATATGTCCATAATATTAAAATATAATAGATGGACTAATTTTTGTTCAGTTGTCCATGCTTGCATGTATTTTATGGACATATAGTTGATATATGAATGCATGGATTTTTCTACATTAATTGATGTTCAATTGTTCCTACTATCATGCATATATTGGAAATAAAGCTAAAATATTATTACATGGATGTTTATGCATCAATTATTGATATGCTATTTGTAATTGCATGCATTATTTGGACATGTAGTTGATATAATACTACATGGATGTTTATGCATTAATTGTTCAATTATCTATACTTGAATAAGGTTATTGGGCATATTATAGAGTATTATTACACATATGTATTCAATTATTATTGTACAAATATCTCAATAATACTATTTCACATAATTATATTAATTAAATTTTTGTTTGATTATTTAGGTTACAACTCATTTATAAATTATGAATGATTCACATAACCATGTGAAATTATCATTATATTCAAATAATAATCAATTTTATACAAGCATAGACATATATATTTGGTATTAGAAATTTGGAAATGAAAATTTTGATATATATTTGATATACATGACTTGTGCATTCATATTTGAATCATGTGCACACTTTACCCTATCCATTTAATTATTTATTGTCTTGGCCAACCCAATTTATTATCACATATTTAGAATCTCCCTAGTCCATGCTAGGAAAAACTATAATCCTAAGTAGACTATGAATGTATTCTATATTATCGATTTTTACTTCTTTGATAGTAGTAAAAATGTTCAGATGGTTACAGTTTATTGTAATTATTTTTCTCTACCAATAGTGTCCCAAAAAACTTAATCACTAGTTTTAAAATTCAATCATCTCATTTTGCCATCATAAGCATATTTCATATGTCAATTATAGGACAAATTACCAAATAGTCATCTAAAAATACAAATCAATCCTAAGGTCATAATCACTTTGGAAATTACATTGAAAACCACTTGCATACTTGAGGAATCCATTTGCACTTTCTTGAGACATTATCACAAAATCATATACATTTGAAAACCCCTAAAATAAGTATCCACATACCCAATTATAAATGCAAACACAAGGTCAAGGTTTCATGTTGTCAGGTGTCGAATTCCAAAGCATTGCATTAAATTTTAGTGACTCGTGACTAAGAACACACACACTTAGGTGGGAAAATTATGTGAAATTTGAGCCCTCTTTAGAGTATTAAAATGTAGGATAAACTTAATAACATAATAAGGAGTGGCTAGGGATGTAAAAACCATCTATCTAACCCATTTTTACAAGCCAATCTAGTGTCCAAAGTGAAGCTAGGGTATCACGGAAAAGAAAAAAAAATAGGATTTGTGCATAAGATTGAGGGAAATAAGACACTATTTATCAACAAGGGTAGGCACAAAAAGTTATGTTATAACTTACTAGTGAAATAAACATATAAAATTAAATAAGATAGAGGATAATCCCTATTTTAATAGGGGTATATCTTTGTCACCAATGATCACACATGTTTTACATGTTTGTTTCTATATTTGAGTAGTATTAAAGATAGTAAAGAGTAATTTATAGATCTATGACACAAGTAGTGATTACTATAAATAAAAAAACCAAGTGCACCTCTTCCCTCTTTGCTTTGTCAATTACATAAAAATTAAGTTCAATCAATCCCCATTTAGCATATATATTTGTATGTTAGATTCTTATTTTACATAATCTAGATTTTAATAGTTTTATATTATTTACATCACTTAAATATAAAATAAATAAAACATTTTGGTGAACCCAATATTTTTTTGATCAAGGAAAACCATAGGCCTTTATGCCTTAAGGTTTTATCCCTTTTTATTGCCAGGAATTAGTTTTCAATTTAGTAATTACATTTGGATATTTACCGAGAGGTAAATATATTATTGTGTTTATTATTAGAATATATTATTTGGTATTCAAATATATTATAGTAATAATAAATTCATATATAATCAATTTTTTAGATTGAGAGATTATACATTTTAATAAGATATTGTGGGAAAGATATATGGATATATGACCTCCCCAATTATAGGAAATAATTTTCCTATATAACTTTGTAATAACCCATATATTGAGATATAGAATAAATAATATAGCATGAAGAAATATTTTATTATATGTTGAGCTCTTTTATCTATATTAATTTACTCTTATATGAACCAATTCTATTATCTTATATCAGAGCAGCTATGCTTATGGGACTGTGAGAGCATGTAAAGGGACAGTAATACAGTGCTTTATCCCTATGTATGGTGAACTTATTATTTGAGATTATTAGTTTGTAGAATAACATAGATAGTAGAAGCATGGGTGTGAGCTTCATTTATTTTCCCTGTGTGTTTGTCTTAAATTTAGCATGAATTGAAACTATCTTTGGCTCTCTCAATTTGCATGAAAGGAGGATGTACACTTAGAAGATAATGGAATTTGAAGTTTTGATGGATCAAGTCTAAATGTTTTTCCCACATGATCCATTCATAGTCTAGATTGGGATCCAAATATTTTTTACAAGTCTTTGAGATATGTATTCATATATATAGTTCAAGCACCATCTTCCATGACCTATTTTGTTGGTCTCCAATTTTAGTAAATATTCATGAAAAGTTTGAATAGAACATTATTCCTGAAAAGTGTGTAGATTCTTATTGATATGAAAGTGTAATTCTCAAATAAAACTATATAAACACAACATATCTGAGGTGATTGAAGTGAATTTCTCTTTCGTTTGAGTTAAAATGATAAGATCATATTTAATATTTGAGAGGCACTGGTAGACTATATATCAAACTTTGTTTTTATTTAAGCACTATTGTAGCCTATGAACTATTCATATTGGGTAAGATATATGACTTGGTTATTTGTTTTTCAGTCCTCAATCTACTACCTATTCATGTGTCAATAAAATATTAAGAATAACATTTGAAAATATGATTTGTTTGCATTGCACAATAGAGCACATACTTCTTTATTATATTCTATACGACATTGCATATCCCTTTGAAGGTAATCATTACATGTTTTTCTTTTCCAAAAACATTTAGTTCAATTTTAGAGCATCCACTAGTTAGGTAACCTTCTCGACATATGCCCGAACTATTCTATGCATGTTGGATAAAAGTTTCACAATTTTGTAAATCTAAGAATAAGTATACATAGCTCACTAAAATATCTTTACAGTAGTTTTTCATATTTATAAAGTTGTCAATGATTATATTTAGGTTATGTTGATTGAGTCAAGTGTTTTTATTTAATTTGTTAAAGTCTAGTGTGTGTCTGTGTGTCAAAGTCCATAGGTTTAGAAATCAATTTTGTTGAGTCAATAGTTTATGTCCTTAGTTAAATTTATAAATATAGATTTTATCTATATTATAAATTTAATTATTTATGTATTTAAATTATCTTTTAAAATAAAAATAATAATGAGTCAAGTGTCAATAGTTAAAAGAGTTAAGTCAAATAATTCATTATAGTCATCAAATGTGTCAAAATATGAAAAAGTGTCAAAGTTTTTATTGGGTTATCATCAAGTCATGTTGTCATATAGAGTCAAAATTATAAAAATAAAAAAAATATTCAAGGATGCATTTTTAATTGTATGCGACATCCAAATTATGGGGGGATTTCTCATTGGAAAATTCATGCATACAAGCTTCATTGACACATTCTTTGAGTAAGTAATGAACTACTAGAGGAAGAAGGAAATGGAGGCTGGAGGTTCTAGAGCCTCTCTTCAGTCACCAATGATGGGGCCCAGATGATTTGGTGACATATTGTGTGATGTTTTTTTCATAATTTCTATTGTGTGTTTGTAAAATAAGAATAAAATATTATTTTTAATCAAGATTTGTAATTAGTGAGCAATTAAAAACAAAATTCTTTGATGTGAAAACATAGTGAAAGGAGAAAAAAACTAATGTAAGTTAGTTCATGGATCTTAAAAAGGTTTTTGGTAGATCCAGAAAACCATCCAAGGTGAATAGTTGATGAGGTTCCTTTTCATGTCAAGGTTTGTGGTAAACCTATTTAAAACCATGGAAGGAGTGAGACTTTATTTGTATCAAGGTCAAGAGACAAATAGTTGGGCATGCCATAGGGGTGAACATACTACATATGAGAGTGTAAACATTTTTGTACCATATAAAAACTAAGGGGGGGAATGTTAGGAATTAGTTTTTACTTTAGTAATTACATTTGGATATTTACCAAGATGTGAATGTATTATTGTGTTAGTTATTAGAATATATTATTTGGTTATTAAAATATATTATAGTAACAATATATTCATATATAATCAGTTTATTAGATTGAGAAATTATAGTGTTTGAGGAGATATTGTGGGAGAGATATATGGAAATATGATCTACCCAATTATAAGAAATAGTTTTCTTATAAAAATTTGTAATAACCCATATATTGGGATATATAAGAAATAATATAGTGTGAATAAATATTTTATTCTATGTTCAACTCTTTTATTCTGTATTAATTTACTTAGATCTAAACCAATTGTATTATTTATTAGGGTTTCAAATTTATGTCTTTAGGGTTTTGTTTTTTAGATTTAATTTTTGATTTCTAATTATTCAAATAAATAAGATGCTATCATAAATATAATAGATTTTGGTAGTGTACATTTTTTGATTCATGCTATGACTTTCATTCTTGCATGATTATTTATTAAAATATATAGTATCTCTACAATTCATTGAATGAAATGGGTGAAATTTATCTACAATAAAACTAAAGATGATATTAATAATGGAAATTTATTAATTTTCCTTATTGACACACATTGTATGAATGTTTAATATGAGATGATTTTGATTATTACTTGATGGGAAAGGGAATTTATGACTCCTTTCATTATTTTTCCCATATACCTAAAGGTAGTGATAACCACTATCCCAATCCCATTATTTTAATTAGGCTTATATTGGATTCAATAGTCCATGCTATTAAAACACAAAAATTTAAGGTACATCATCCCATATAATAGAGAAAGGGTAGTCAAAATGTCCTTCCTAATCCCCCTCCAACTTATACAAAACCAACCAATGTGACTAGAGAGTATGTGGTCATTGATTATCTTATGAATATTCTAGCTAATATTTACATATTAGAGTTACCCAAGAGGTCTACCATATATAAGGATATTTTATACAAATGTTATGGGATACAAATTTGCCAAATAATATTGAACCATCTTATTTTGTATCCATTTTTAATACATTAAAAAAATGAAGACATGATTTATTTTGTGAAATAAGATTTACCTACTCAATATACTATCAATCAAAATCTCCCTTTTTTTATTTAAGTGCAAATCTTAAATAAGGGAGTGAAGGTTTTTTTGATAGATAATGTATCAATATCAAATACTTGGAATATCACATTTATATAAACACTAGGCATCAATATGGACTCTATCCATAATTTATACAAGAATATAAGAGGTTTTGATTGTATCCCTCTCTATGTGCTTGTAATAATTAATTTGGATGTGATAGTGCACCCCAAGACACTGACTACTATGTTTTAAGTAGTGCCAAATCATTTACATTATAACCTAATTTTAGGTAGACCTTGAATTAGTGTTATGGAATTTATACCATCCACCTTAGATTGGTTCTTCAAATTTGTGCATGAGGTATGTATACATACATGTCACCTAGATAACCAACATTTCAAGTATTGTAAATTACCATAACCTAGGGATGGATGTATATCACAATTAAATGATTCTAAATCCTCTATAATACCTCAATTTCAAGCTATAATAATGGAAAAAATACATATAAATGATTTGAGATAGTCAAAAATAGATAATGAAATTGAATCAACTCCAAATATATCACTTAGTCAAGAAATAATATAAGAACCATCACATATTTCTAAAGAACTAAAGGAGAATATACTAGATCCTCCTTTATTGGTAAATTCAAAACATTCCTAATGAGATATTTATGGAGGAAGATAGTGATGATTATGACAATGAAGTTCCCATGAATATAGATGATTATTTATTTCATCTAAAATTTATCCTTGCTATCCCATGATGATATCAATATAATTCAAACATTATGAACTCTAATAAATTAAAATATTTCCTTCATGCACAACCACAATTAGATAAAGGTAATCCACATATTCAAGATAACCATGAGGATATAAATGTAAATGTTTATTTCAATGTTAGCTCACAATAAAGTGCTCTATTATGTTTTTTTTTTTGAAATATAGTATAACTCAAACAAAAAAAGCATTACACATTGCATAATGTATCAAAAATTAATATCCAATGTCTATGTAAAATTTAATCAACAACATGGAATTGATGGATATAAAAACTTTTATCACATTTCAAGTTACTAGTGTACAAGACAAATTGAGTATTCTATCACAAATGTTAATTTATAATAATTTATTATTCTAACTTCCACTTGACATAGATTTTTGGTTCAATTATTATATAAAATGGAAGTCGTTCTTTAGTTATCATAGAATAATAAGACATGAAACACATAGTTATGAAACATTACCAAAAAACATTCATAAGTTTATAGGTACACAAAATTCCATCAAGGTAGATTTCCAACTATAGATAATTAAAATTAATCATTAAGTGATTAATAATGTTTAATCTTGACATCCTTATCCTTCTTGGACTATTATCCATTTTGTTAACTTATAATATATATATAGAAGCATTCAATACTCTATTTAATATTGTGAAATCACTCAAACACCATTCAAGCATACCTATTTTTATTATAGTCTTGTTATCCAAATCCTAATAGTATTTGTCCTAATGAGATAGGACCACACTAGGTAGACATGGTTACATTACGTCCTTGTCCCGCACACTCTAATGATAACTTTTTAAATTTGAGACATTTTATTTTACCCATCCTAAACTTTTATAAAGGTTAGTTAACATAAATAATCAAAATATTATTATATATAAGCACATCAGGGTCATTCAAAATACATCTATAAATCACTCAGAAATTCTAATACACATTAAGTAAAAGGGAATTAATATTTCCAATTCAAAAATTTAAATATTCTAATATCATAGGCCAAGTCTAAATTTGTTTTATTATAGATCAAGGGAACTTATTTTAAATCATTAAAGTCAATATATCTAATTTCATTCATATATAAAATATCAATATTTACACACTCACTATAGTAGGGATAACTACATTGGACTGAGAACCTTTTGGGCTATGTAAGTAACACTCAGATTATGTGGTTTTTTTAGGATATATTAGACATTATCCTTTCCCAATTACATAATTTTATATTTGATCTCAATTGTGTTTACGTGCAATAAATGTGGTTTTGACTTTATAAGTCTTATGTGCATCAAATTAATGCATGAAATCAAACAATAAATCCTCATAGATAATTGCTTGTCCCCAAATTAGAAAATTAGTGGCACAATCAAGTAGGATGTAGTTGAAGTCAATATACAAGGTGTATGCAAAGGAAAATGCAACTGATCTATTAATCAATCCTATCTTGGAGAAGATAAATCCTACTTATACTTCTAATTATTGATACATTAGATATTTTGGGTCATGACCAAGATGGATCTGCTAGACCTAACCAAGGGATATCTTACCAAAATAACATCACTAGAGAGGGTTCCAAAGCCTCTAGTCAAGTAACACCATGAAATAACATTAGATAGGTCCTATGTTTTCATATTCACAAATAATAATGACAAATAAAGTAAAATCTAATCTAGTGTTCACCAAATATTGTGGCACAAAGTGGGATAATAAATATAAAAAGTAAACATGCATAGGAGAATAATAATTAAGCTAGGTATAGGTAAAACCCTAATGAATGGAGATGGAAATATATTAAAAATACAATACTTATGTTACTTATATCTACTAAAATAGAGGAAGAAAGTTAGAGATACTTACCTTGAAGATGAACCCATCAGGAATCAATATCTTCCTTGGCCAAAGGTGCTTTGTAAGAGGTTATTATTATTTGTAAGGATCACTAAGAAAGGAAAAAGCATACAATACTTTTCCACAAGATAGGATTCTTCTCCAAGTATAAACCCTAAGATATAAATCCTTAAGGTAATGATAAAATAATAGATTTTAAAGGATCACAAATTAATAATTAACTCCTTGTCTCTCTAAGAAATGTCAAAATGGATGTGTACATATAACTGAATCTAACCCTAAACCTTTCCAAAATTTTAAATGATAATGTTGTCTCAATTTAATATATATATTTATTTATTAATAAAAAGTTATGTCTTTGTCTAGTTTGGCTAGATATGATCTAGACCCATAATGTTCTTTTATACATTTAAATGCATAGTCGATGGGGTTGATAGTGTAATGTAAAGCATTAAAAATAGTTTTAGGCTTATGAAGGGTATAATTAAGGTGGTGGATAGCTTGGAGGAGTCTATAGGATAAGGTTATATTGATATAAAGTTGTGGTATAGGGGATAATAATCTTAAGAAACACTAATGGTCTACCCACCCCTTTCCCATTGTACCCTTTAAGGCATGCACTGACAGAGATTGAGACTTGATAGGTTCCTTCAAGAGAGAAAGCATAATTAATTGATAAAGTTGGAAAATATTATTTGTATACATACGACCCACTCAAATCTCATCGCATGTCATCTAGGTGCAACAGGGGATGGTGCTTTGAGAAAAGAAAATAGCAACACAAAATGATGAAGCTAAGTATAGTGTAGTATTTTAAAGCATAAAATAACTAAAAGTAAATGACTAAAAATAAAATTAATTTATGTGTACCTTAACTTAACTTTATCTCTTAACGGTTATCTTCTATATTTATAATTTTGATCATAGAGGGTTCAGAGATTGATTTGGATAAACCCAAGGATACAAAAGTAAAGACCAAAAACAAACAAATGTAGGAAAGCCAAGATAACTGACATAGTGAAGTTGAGATGTACTTGTAAATTTGGTAGGTTGGGGTGAAAAATGCTATGTTAGAACCAAATGACCAAGTCAAATTTAGAGTAAAATAGGTAACTAAAAATCCAAGGTTACTAAACGATTAAAAAAATTAAACAAGTAAACCTTAAGTAAGAAAGGAAAACCAACCATTTTGTAAGGCTGGGTGGGTTAAGGTGAGTGATTTCAAACACTTTCACTGCCAAGATCAGCTCACAGAAGCCAGGTGGAAGAGCCCAGAGGGTTGGCTGGTTAGAGGTATGGAACGGGAGTGTGAGGAGTTAAGGGGGATTTTGGCCAGGCGCAATTGTTGCACCCTCAGAGGGGCTGATGAGCTCGCATGGTTTCCTCATCCTAAAGGGAAATATACTATTTCAACAGGATACCAGGAGCTTGTGGCAAGAAAATTTGGTGAAACTAGGGAGGTCACCTGGTGGAAGCGAACCTGGAGTAAGTTCTCATGGCTGAAATGCAATTGTTTTGCTTGGACTTTGGCTTGGAATCGCTGCCTGACTTGGGAGAATTTGAGCAAAAGAGGCTTTGTTGGACCATCCCGATGCATTTTGTGTGGTGTGGAGGAAGAGAGCTCAATGCATATCTTCTTTAATTACCACTTTACTAGATGCATTTGGAATGCCTGGTGGGCAGCGTGGAATTGTAGAGCAGTCTTTACCTCTTCTTTAGCCAACTTTGGTAGTAATTGAGTCAGCCAACCCCTGCTGCACACTTCTTGAAGGATGTGTGGTATGTGGGTCCTATTTTCTTATTGTGGTAGGTGTGGCTTGAAAGAAACAAAAGAATATTTAATGGTGTCAGATTGGAAGCATTACAGGTATGGGGAAGAATCAACAGGATGATCCAAGAATCGGTGGAGGCCAAGAGTGAAGTCGAACTGCCCTTGAACAGAAGCGACGCAGTGGTGGTGGACAGGTTGGGAATGAGTAGGCTCTCTCCAAGCTCAGTGTGTGTGAGGAGGAGAGAGGGTGCTGTAGACACCAAAATCATGTCTAACCCTTGTTCATTCTTCCCCCCTTGGTCCATTCTTAACCCATTCCTAAACCATGCAATTACTAATTTAAAATAATAAACTTATTTTGAATTAATAACCCCCCTCCTTTGACACATCACCCATGACACCTCGCCTTGGACCATTTCCCACCCTATGACTCACCCAAGACCTATTCTTACTCCTTTCCAACCACCTAACCAACTCTCATGCGTATTTAGCCCAACCTTCAACAATTCTCCAACGGATTATGCACCTGGTGGATGGAGAACGGGCTTGATGGCCATTTTACTCGCTCTGCACCCGCCGACACTGGTCAACTATCAGCCGACACCAGGGGGATCACCGATGTCAATTTACTTAAACCGACTTCTAACCTCTTTTTGTGTTAATCAAAAATTTGAATCACAAACTTAGAATCTTGGGAGCTAATCACAAATCCTTCAATCTTCAGTGTTGGACCATCCACCACTCTGCCAATCAATCTACCAATCTCTCAGCCAAGCCTCTCACTCTCTCCCTCAGGTGCAGCAATAAGGATTCTACCTTCAACAACTCCATCAGCAATAGGTTCTCCACACAGGGTCCATCAACAACAAGTATAGGGATCAGCAACACTCCTTCAGCTGACTACAGGTAAGTATTTTGTTTGTACTTTCATTGTGTTTTTTAGTCATTTGATTTTAAGTATTATGAACTAGATTCAGCACTTCCTATCCCCAGACCAAACTAGACCTGAATCTTTACTTCTCCGTCTCCCTATTGCCTCCATCCTCTGTCAGGCCATACACTCTGCCCATTCAACCAGACTCTCAGACCCAAACCCTTCCTTGGCCTTGTCCACAGAGCAAAGCCCTGACATACCCTGTCCATGGACCACAGACCTGACCAAACCCTATCCAAGCTTACTACCCTGACCGATGCCAGCTGCATAGACCATTGCCCCAACCGACGTCGGTACAATAACCAACGTCGGCAGACCTTGACCAACCAACGCCGGTAGGACCACCGACGCCGATGACTGTGACCAGGCTGACAACATCATTCAGGTAAGCTTTTTGCTTCCATTTCATTTCAATCTTTTATCACTTTAGTCTTTTATCATTCTGTTATTTATCAGATACTTTTTTATCGACTAGTGCATTGATATCCCTTAAGGAAGTCTTCATACTTCTGGGATCAAGCTTTTGCTTGGCAACCCACCATCTCCTCATCTAATGCCTTCTTTGTCTTAGTCTCTTTCTCTTACAGGTGTCATCCTCCACAACCAAAGAGGAGTCCTCACAGCATCTAGATTACGGTGCACATGACTACATCTAGGTACATACAAGCCTTAGACCATCTCTTAGTTTCTTATTCTTCTTTTGAATGTAGAAAGTGAAAATAGCATAGAAACATTTTGTCACGCCCGGTGGGACCTTAGGTTCTTCCTTGGGTTCCTTTTCTTTTCGTTCATATAGGGTGCATTAGGTTCCTTCCTTTTCACCTCCTTCGTCTCTTCTAAACGACATCATAAGCAGGAATAAAAGAACTTTTTTTTCTTTTCTTGCATTTCTAGACTAGTCAAAAATCATATCATTCAACCCTTTCTCAACTTGTTTTCATTCCAACTTAACATTTCGACTTGGGGCTTAAAACACATTGCACTTTCATTTCTACTTGCTTGCATTTCTTAGACCACACTTAGTAATTAACAAACCACATATTGAATTAATCTAGTCCACTTTATGTTACACAACCTAAACCATGTGCACTAAATCAAACATCAAACTCACCTGAGACAAGGCCCGACTGGGATTTCATCCCCCAGGGGATACCTTACCCATCCCGGTGATCCTACTTAGATTTCACCACCAAGGGGAAAGCCCACTCTATTCTCTAGTAGAGTCTAATCTCTAGGAAAAGTATATTTTGGCTAAGCGAGACTAGCTTACCACTGGACTCGTGAAGTGAGGGGAGCTTCCTCCTTAGCACCAGGCCATGTACGGAACCTAACCCAGACTTCTTTAGTGCCTAAACAAAACCTGAAACCATCCATAGACTACCTCTTCTAGGACCCCTCTAATAGCCAACCTCCCAAACATCACTTTAAGGCATAAGCCATAGGATTCTAAAAAGTTGATTCTTAGGATTTAACGCTTAGGGCCTGTCTGTCTCCATCTCTATTTTTCTATTCCTATCTAGTTTTTTAAGCTAGTGAGGACATTCTTCTTCCTTTTTTCCAAGAATCTTCAAGTTTTCTAAGTTTTTGGAAACCATAGTCACTGGCATTGGCTTTACCACTGACATCAGCCACATTCCTCCATTGGCATCAGTTATCTGACCGACGTCGACCATCTTTTCTCACCAACATCGGTTCTTCAACCGATGTCGGTCGCTGTCACAGTCCTTTTTTCCAAAAGAGTAGCCTAAAACTTGACCCTTTTTTCTACCAAAACCTCATTCTGAGTTTCTAAAACTAAAAAACACAATTTTTAGAACCTGACCCTCTTCTTGCCTTGAATGGTTTTGACGCACAGTCAAACCAAGGCTCTTCTTGACCACGCTCCCCTGTCCCTAACCAATCCTATAATGGAGTTCCACTCAGAGACTGAAAGAACTCCTATAGGACTGACCCCAACTCAAACTCCCATCATCCCTAAAGGGGACCAAGATTTCTAAAGATTCTTGGACCTCAATGTCACAGACCTCCAAAACTATCTCGCGAGAAACCCAACACGAGACCTTTCAAGTGAAGCGGCAGTGACATCGACACCATTCACTACCCAAACTTTTATGACCCAGTCTTTTGCCTCAACCATTAACCTGACCATGGCCAATATGCAAAGTTTGGCCTCCACATCTATTTTTAGAGCAACCTCCATCGGGGTTCCATTACCCCCTCAACCACATGCCATTCAACCAAGTTCTACATCATACTAGAACTTGATTGTCTCACCCCTCACACTCTTGCACCTATAAATGCAGGAGTGTCTACCTCACCCTTTGTCAATGTCATCACACAACCACCTTTGGTGGTATCTAGTCAACTTATACCTTCTACTTCCATAACCCAACCACACTTGGCCTCTACATTTATCCTTACGACTAGTCATCCATACGTTGCGCCCCTACAACTGCAACCGACTATGTCGTATGCCTCCTCTAGCCTCTTTCAAGCACCTACAACCTAGGGGGTTCCCCTTTCACCAATCTATCAATAGACGTCATCAAAATGCTGATGGATAAAATGTCCAATCTTGAGACCTCTATCTCTGGTTCACGCAATGCTCTCTTGTATGACCAAATTTGCAATGAGCCCATCCATCCTTCTGTCCCTATCTGACCATACCCCAACCAGTGGGAGCTTCCTAAATTCACTCGCTTCTAGAGTAAGGAGGACTCGCAACAACATCTATGGGCATTCAAACATGCTTGCTATCTTATTGCCCATGACGATGCATTACTTTTACGCACATTCCCTATGTCCCTTTCTGGCCCCGCCCTTGACTGGTATAGCTCTCTTGCCAGACATTCTATCTTTTCATTCACTCAACTCGCCCAATTATTTCTCGACCATTTTTCTATCAACATCACTAAACAAGTCTCGATCACAGACCTTTACTCCATCAGGCAATTTGATGATGAATCAATAGTTGATTTTGTCACCCGTTGGAGAGGCTTGATTATCCAGCTCTCCTTCTCCTTGCCTCAACCTGAGCTCTTCGAGCTCTTTTCTCAAGCATGTGCCAGGCAAATCTCTTCTACTTTGTGGATTCAAACATTCTGCACTTTTGATGAAGCTTTCACCATGGCTCAAAAACTTGAAATCTGTGCCATTGAAGAGGATAAGGTCAAATTGCATAATACCAACACAAAAAACCAATGACCCTTCTTCTTCTAGACCTTCTTCTTCTACCAACTCCAAATCCAAAGGAGTGGCCAACACTATGGTCATTAGATCACCATCCTCGATGACAACTAATTACTCTCAACCTTCTACATCTCCAAGCATCACCAAACAATTCCAACAATGGTACATCCAGCGTTCATACACTCCACTTGGAGAATCATACGCTTCCATTTTGGAAAAACTTGTCAAGTAGGGGGTCCTCAATCTCCCTCCAATCCGACCACCTCAATTCGACCCTTTAAAAGCCCTTCCTACATGGTATAGGGAGGCTGACTTCTGTCACTTTCACCGTGTCTATGGCCATGACATCAACAATTGCCAAACCTTCAAGAACATCATCCAAGACATGATCGACAAGGGGGATCTTATTTTAGATAACCCGAATGTGTCACCCAACCAACACATTGACATTTTCAAACAACCATTCCCAAACCATCCTCCTACTCAAAACAATGTCCAAACCATGATCAATGACCCCCAAGACTATAATATTCACACAATCAATACTATCTTGCCTCTTGTCCCTGACCAACCTCCTCCATCACAGGATGAAGCACTTTCTTCTCTTATTAGTCCTCCATCTACCTCTCTTATACTGGAGGATGCCTTGACCATGCCAACACCATTAGCCCTACCTTCATCCGAAGACCCTACCTTGCCTACTCCTCAAGCACAAATAGAAGGCACCATCATCCTTGCCTCCTGCCCTCATGAGGAGCCACACTCTCCTATTTCTTCTCCACCAGGAGAAGAACCAGTCTCTCCATCTATTTCGATCGAGGAAGACCCAGTCATAGTTTCCTCTTGCCTTTTACCTGATATTGCTACATCTCACTCACCTCCATCCATATCTAAACTCAAACCCGCATCTAACCTCACCTCGCACAAAGGTGGCCCTCAACCCAAACCAAATAAGGCCACTAGACCACACCGGAGGCCTCCTCCCCCACCTTCCTCATTACCTTCAATCTTGGGCCCGCATCTGTCCACTTTAATAGGAGTTCTCCCTACTCACATACTTCACAGAGGCAAGTTGCCTCCATTACTCCCTCAACCCGTCAGACATATATCTCCTCCAAACCATCGACTAACGCCTCTTACACCTCCCAAACCAAAGTCATCAACCCCCACTGTAACAAAACATCCAGACCCATTAGCAGGTTCTTATGCCTTACTGTTACGGCAATTGTTGTAGTCCTCTCGCATCAATCTCCCACCTCTTAAACCATATCAATTTCTTGGACCAAAATTGCCCTAGTTCGATGACACTCACATTTGTGCGTATCATCGCACGCCTGGGCACAACACTGAGCATTGTTGTGCCCTCAAGGTCATTGTTCACTAATGTCTGGGAAATGACACCCTTCTTCTCGACCACATTATCAACAAACCTTCAACACCACCCCACTCATCAACTCTCAGATCAAGGTCATCTTGGTTCGACAACTCTAAATTTTACCACTACCATCACACTCCGAGACATGAAACTAAGCGTTGTTGCTCTCTCAAAGCTATCATTCGTCACCACCAGAAAAAGGATTCCCTTCTCATCAAGGACCCTCTTGACTACCTCTTTGACAAATCATCAACACCAACCCATGCCTCTCAAACCTCATTGCCTAAATCAGGATCTCCATGCCAGACTTTGGTTCCTTTGCTACCTTTGACCCCATTATTCAACATCAACACAGTCCATTTGACCACTAAGCCTCAATCAACCTTGAACAATCTATCCAATATTCTCCCTAAGTAACTGGGGGAATTCAACCTTATCCTACCTTTGACCAAACATTCAACCAAGCCATCAGCCATGACATCAACCATGACCCCGACCAGCATCAACCAGACCTCGACCACACATAATCCAATCATCAACCCATCTTTTGATCATGACCTCGACCAACATCAATCAAACCTCGACCAAACTTCAATTATCCAACATCAACCAACCAAGCACCTATCACTTCTTCAAACTGTCATCAATCATCGTGACCAATTTGGCAAAAGGCAAATGGGGCACCTTTGCTCCTAATTGACTCAAACCTTAATGCACATGCATGGCCCAGGGACTTATCAGAACCTGAGCCCTTTTATGCCTTACATCTTCGACCATTCTTTTGTTAGTCGAGTATTCATCACTTGAGGTTTTACTTGAGCTCATCCCTTGAGCAACCCCGTCCTCTTAATCCCTATTCCTTTCAACCCTATTCTCCTAAACAAGTCCTATGTCAACCCCTTTTGTCAAGCATTAATGCTCTGTCCTAATAAAAGGGAACCCTTAAACCTCTACAGGCTCATCCATGGCTAAACTTCAGTCAACAATTATATCAAAAAAAAATAATAATAATAACATACCAGGTCATAAAACTCTCTAAATGTAGACTGCTCCCTCGAAGGACAGCTACACAATTACTGTATTACTAGACTACTCCCTTGAAGGACAGCTAGGCCAACATATCAAACATATAAATAAAAATATAGACCACTCCCTCAAAGGATGGCTATGACTAAATCTTGTTATAAACAACACTTTCTAAAGCTTCCCACATCGATCAGCTTCACATACATGACCACCAAAGCAAATGACATCTTTATGTGGACTTCCCGCATTGATCAATCTGCTCTCTAAAAAAAATTGACGTTATCAAGTCATGGACATGCCTATAGTCATTCTTGGGTCATCTATAAAAGGGGCAAGGTTCTTCCTACCACAAAAGGGTTACCCCATCCTCTCATATCATAATCCTACTTATCACCCCAACATACTCAAGGGACTTCGAGCTCACTTAACGTCAAGTGATTTGATTACTTCTCTAGCACAACACTGGTCCATGATGTGATGCATGAATGGGGCTCTTTGTTCTAACAACCCCTATCCATGCCATCATTTTAGTCCTTGTCAATGAAAGAGCAATCCGCCTTTCACTTATATTTCACACTTTGGTCACATTCAACTAAACCCTTTTCATCATCCTAGTCCATTTCACATAGTTTCTATGGACACCAATACACATGGAAACTATCGACCTGACACAATTTATGTTAAGCATAAACCAATACTTGCTGAAGCATAAATAGACTTCAATTCATTTTTAGTATACATTCATCACGAATATGGAAAATTGCTAGGGATGAAAGACCACATCACCAATGTTACAGAATACCCCATATGAAAAAGGCTATAGTATCTTCTTATCTTCATCATTTCAACACATGACCAAATCAATCATCGACCAATCTTCTCAACTAGTCTGAACTACATTGGTCTGAGGCCCCTTCCAATTTGGGCTATGTAGGCAGCACTCAGTCTTCTGAGGTTAGCTCAGCCATTCCTTGTCCACCCATCTGCTCATTCATCTCTCTCATGACGTCAACCTTTCATCTTCCATCATGACCAATCAACCAGCCCTGCCAATGTCAAAGTCATTTCTGACTCCTCATGGGGCACATTTGAGATCATTTAAATCTCAACCTGACCAGCAACCATGGAGATCATGCCTATCTCTGCAGACCTTGACCACATCTGAGACAACTCTATCTTCGTTTTGTTTACACGCATTCTACCTCACAAATAGATAGCAAAATTATTTGCAGACCATATTTTTAGACCCTCACAAGTATAGGATCGTAAGCCAGTTGATCCGCACTACTTGTGACATTTTTTTGTGTTTCTAGGAGTACTTCCTGAGCCTAGGATACCTGGAGCACAACGACCATTTGGAGCTACAGCTTAGATTGAATAACCTAATCAGTAGATGACTAAATGCTGGGGCCCAATTATTTCAATTTTGGCACTCCTTGACCCTCAAACTGTGACCATTTGAACTATCTATTCCATGAAGTGGTATGCGTGCAATCATGACTATTGCAGCATTTTCACTCACTTCATCTTTCTCATCCACCTTTTGTCAAATCAGCACCCAACATCAAGTTCCCTTCCCTCGACTCTTGCTTTGAGGGGGAATACCTCATCCATACCTTAGGACAATCCACATCATCTCATACCTAGGGCAACCAACTCCTATTTTTGTCTTGCAGTTTGTCTAGAACAACCAACAAGACAAAAAGGGGCAAATTTAGACACCAAAATCATGTCTAACCCTTGTTCATTCTTCCCCCCTTGGTCCATTCCTAACCCATTCCTAAACCATGCAATTACTAATTTAAAATAATAAACTTATTTTGAATTAATAACCCCCCTCTTTTGACACATCACCCATGACACCTCACCTAGGACACCTCGCCTTGGACCATTTCCCACCCTATGACTCACCCAAGACCTATTCTTACTCCTTTCCAACCACCAACCAACTCTTGTGCATATTTAGCCCAACCTTCGACAATTCTCCAAAAAATTATGCACCTGGTGGATGGAGAATGGGCTTGATGGCCCTTTTACTCGCTCTGCACCCACCGACGTCGGTCAACTATTAGCCGACGCCGGTGGGATCACTCACATCAGTTTACATAAACCAACTTCTAACCTCTTTCTGTGCTAATCAAAAATTTGAATCACAAACTCAGAATCTTGGGAGCTAATCACAAATCCTTCAATCTTCAGTGTTGGACCATCCACCACTCTGCCAATCAATCTACCAATCTCTCAGCCAAGCCTCTCACTCTCTCCCTCAAGTGCAGCAACAGGGATTCTACCTTTAGCAACTCCATCAGCAATAGGTTCTCCACACAAGGTCCATCAACAATAGGTACAGGGATCAACAACACTCCTTTAGCTGACTATAGGTAAGTATTTTGTTTGTACTTTCATTGTGTTTTTTAGTCATTTGCTTCTAAGTATTATGAACTAGATTCAACACTTCCTATCCCCAGACCAAACCGGACCCAAATCTT
The DNA here is from genome assembly GCA_037957365.1 of Torreya grandis. NCBI lineage: Eukaryota > Viridiplantae > Streptophyta > Pinopsida > Cupressales > Taxaceae > Torreya > Torreya grandis. The sequence continues at coordinate 144,708 of JARHVA010009457.1, read as the reverse complement.
TACTTCTCCATCTCCCTATTGCCTCCATCCTCTGTCAGACTATACACTCTACCCATTTAACCAAACTCTCAGACCCAGACCCTAGACCATTCAACCAAGCCCAAAACTTTGTCTCAGACCACTCAAACAGACCCAAACCCTTCCTTGGCCTTATCCACAGAGCAAAGCCCTGATAGACCCTATCCACAGACCACAGACCCGACCAGACCCCATCCAAGCTTACTGCCCTGACCGACGCCGGTCGCATAGACCATTGCCCCAACCGACGTTGGCAGAATAACTGACGTCGGCAGACCTTGACCAACTGATGCCGGTAGGACCACTGACGCTGGTGACTGTGACCAGGCCGACAGCATCATTCAGGTAAGCTTTTTGCTTCCATTTCATTTCAATCTTTTATCACTTTAGTCTTTTATCATTCTGTTATTTATCAGATACTTTTTTCATCAACTAGTGGGTTGATATCCCTTAAGGAAGTCTTCATACTTCTGGGATCAAGCCTTCGCTTGGTAACCCACCATCTCCTCATCTAACGCCTTCTTTATCTTAGTCTCTTTCTCTTGCAGGTGTCATCCTCCACAACCAAAGAGGAGTCCTCATAGCGTCTGGATTACGGTGCGCATGACTACATCCAGGTACATACAAGCCTTAGACCATCTCTTAGTTTCTTATTATTTTTTTGAATTTAGAAAGCAAAAATACCATAAAAACATGTGCATAGAAAAAAGTACAGAGAGGAGGGATGTGGCAACCTCCTCTAGGGGACTTTTTGAAGATCAACACTGATGGATCATCCAAAGGGAATCTGGGTCTAGCGGGTATAGGAGGAATTGCCAGAGATGCTTCGTTTGAGGTCATTTTCCTTTTTGTGGTCCATAAGGGAGAACAGATGGTCAATAAAATGGAAGGATCGGCCATTTTGGTCGCATTGAGGAGAGCTTATGAGATGGGCTAGTGCAAAGTGATTTGTGAAGCCGATTCACTAGTCTTGATTAGTATGATTTAGGAGCGGCAAATTCATGATGTGAACTGGCAGTTATCCCTGATTGTCCAACAGATTTTAGAAATTAGTCAGCTTATGGATTCGGTGATTTTTGCTCATTTCCCATGGGAGTGGAATAGAGCAGTAGACTGTTTGGCCAGATGGGCTTTGGAGGGAACGAAAGGGAGGCCGGTGGTTGAGGAGGCTCAGCTGCCAGTTGATATTAGACATAATTTGGAGCGAATTATGGTCGAGGAAGGGAAGGTTTGAGAGTTTGTTTCTTTGTTTCTGGTTTGTTTTGGTTGGTGTGGTTGCCGGAATGGCTGATATGGTCTTTGTAATTTTTCCATAAATGAATAAAGTTTTTACCCCTGGTTTATTTATTTTTTTAAAAAAAGAAAGGAAAACCAACCAAGTTAAACCAATTTTACATGTGAAAAATGGTAATCAAACATTAATGTAAAGGTAGTAACAATCCTTATTTAAACAAATATGGACAAACAATGGTAAAAAACCATTGATGAGTGAGTAGTAATAATCCTTACTCAATAATCAATGGAAAAAGTGCATAAAATGGAAAAAAATACTAGTGAGTGAGAAGTAACAATCCAACCTCACTTGATAATGTAAAAAGTAGATGAAAAATATAAATAGAGGTACAACAATGGAAGATATTAAAAGGAACCAAGGAAATCTTGGAAATGTAAATTAATGCTGTAAAGAAAGATAATACATAGCCACTAAAGCATACTATTTTATTCTAAGGAGAGATGAAAATGAAATGAAGTAGTGTTATCATGTTCTAAAATATGAAGAAGAGGAAATATAGAAGTCAGAAAATAGATTTAGAATAAAACTTTCCTATCAAGGGGGTAAAAAAAATAGATGGAGAGGAAATGAATGAAAAATGAAGGTAGAGAAACTCTTTATAAAAGTCAAGACACTTAAATTAGGCTTGACAAAACAAGAATAATTTTAACATTAAGGACTCTAAATAATGTCTCCTAACCAATCAAATCTCAGGTCATCAAATGAAGTATGAATATCATCCTATGAAGGTTATATGCATGAAAATTAAAATAGACCTAACTTACCACAACATGTTCCCCATTCTTCAGGACCCATTAAAAATCCATTGATCTACTATGAATATTGGGTACTTACATGAGAAATTAGGTAGCACCATAGATTATTTTGAAGTCTCCTATCCTAATCTACTAGCCTACTGCACCCCAATGGACCTCAGATCTATCATGAGGCTAACTATGGAGTTTGAGATTTGATTGGAGATAGGAGATGTGATATTAATCAAATATTTTGGTGTGATTTCATATGTTTCCTTTTTATCATTTGATTTTGTTTCAAATGATTTATATTTTAACTTTTGATGGATTTTTCTATTCCTCCTCTATATAGATTCACAAAAAAACTTTGGAATTGGTTTCTAAGAAAGAGAACTTAGAGAGCATGGTGTCTAAGAGTCTTATTTTTACATGTGAAATAGAAATTCTATCTTGACATCGACCTTTTTTTATCCAAAGTGGAATGAAAAGAAAGGAAATCAAGGGGAATGAAACATGAAATAATTTGAATTACTTCAAATCACAAAAAATGTGACAAAGGTGAAAAGTGATACAATCATAAGTAAGTATTTTTGCTTATCATAAGAATGAATGAAATTTTAGGGAAACATGTTAACATAATTCTTTTATGTGAGGTTTATCTACAACAAAATCAAAAACTAAAGCTAAGAATAAGGGATCATAAGATTATAACCAATTCTTGACATTCTAGAAAAAGAATCATTGAATTAAGTAGAGATGGTAATTTTATGAGGAGGGCCTGGTATTATCTATGGTCTTACACTAAAACTCATAAAATAGAACTCCAAGAGGATGGACAAAGCATGTGAAAAATTAAAATGAAAAAGATGGTATTTGTGAGGAAGGCCTAGTCATATCCATGGTCTTACATTGAAAATCATAAAATAAAAACCCAAGAGGGTGAAATACTAATTAGAAAGTAATTAAATAATAAGATAAAATGAGTTCATGAGGAATATTGGGTCCTATTCATGATTTTACATGCAACTCATGAAAAAAAAACCCAAAGGACCAAGAGAAAGAACTCAGGTTTGTGGAAAGAGAAACTATTGCAAAGGGTGAGACCCATGCATATATCTTAAAAAAAGTGTTAGTAAGATAACATATAGAAAACATGATGATAAGGGAAATATATAAGAAAATTATTATTTAAAAATTATGCATTAGTGGGATCTTTGAACATATGCCCTTCATTAGTTTGGAGGCGATAGGTGATAGGACTAAGTATATCTTCTACTAAATAAGGACCCCACCATTTTTGGGTGTATTTTACTTATTTTTCATGGGTACAGTCTAATTTTAGGACTATATCAACAACATTTAAAGTACAAACTTTAACCTTTTTGTTATATTATTTGGCGATACGAACCTTGTATTGGAAATTATGTCGTAGAGTAAAGAGATGGTGTTCATTAAGAAGGTAGAGAGCATGAAGGTGATATTCATTTAATTATTTATTATGTATGATACTGTGAAGAGATATATAAATATATGGAAGCTAAACTTCTAATGGGAGGATAATTTTGGAACCATAGACTAGAAATAATGGTGTTTCCCCTATGGTAGTACATATGCTAGTGTAATAGGACCAAAATGCAAGATATAAATAAAGATACCAATCTATGTGGGTTTCACAGATTATCTTTTGGAGGATTTTATTGATACTGTTGTTAGTGGCCTTAGTTTTTCCATTTCATTATAGATGATAGGGTGTGGAAAATTTGTGAGATATTTTTAATTTAGCATAGAGCTATTTTACATATTTATTTTTAAAATTACCACCATTATCAAAAATGATAATATGGGGAACTCCAAAATGACAAATGATTTGATTGAGGATGAATTTATAAATAGTGGTTCCCATGAAATTGACAAGAGGCATTACTTCTACCCATTTGGTAAAATATTCAATATCAATGATGATAAAGACATGCCCATCCTGTGATATAGGTAGTTTTCCTATGAGATCTAATCCCCAAATGGAGAAGGGCTAAGGAGATTCCATAATTTAGAGCTCATATAGTGGAGAATGAATTAGATAATCATGAATTTGGCAAGGAATAAAATTTTTAGTGAATTTGATGGCATATTTTTCAAGAGTAGGCCAAAAGTATCCCATACATAAACATTTACATGTTGAAGCATATCCACTATAATGACCATCGTAAATGCCCTCATGTGCTTATTCAAAGAGAGGAAAAACCTCTTATTTAATTACACAATTGAGTAGGGTACCTTCAACATTATGATAATAAAGGGTGTTTTATAAAAATACATATTTGAAATATTATTTGTGAATTGAATTATTTTTACAAGAATCCATGTTCAAATGATAGGTTTTGTTCCCAAGAAATTGAATAATATCTTTTTACCATGGGCTTTGTCAAATGATGATAGCCTCAATATGATAAATAAGTGAATCTTGTGGTTGGATGGAAGATGGGGACATTATTATTTGAATAATAAAGGTAGAATTAGTGAGAATTAGGTGTGGATAAAACAAGGATGTTGAAGAAGAAAGTGAATCAATGATAGAGGTTTGATCTCTAAGGATGGGGTCAATGTTAATATAAATTAATTATTTGGAAAGGGTAGTGGCCATTTTATGATAAGAAATAAGATTATCACTTTTACATTGATAATCACCATTAACATGTCATTATATGTGTTAAGAGTCACCCAAAGCATGTATATATGCAATTTCTAAGGCATGTGCCACTCTTATGCCTAGAATTAATGATTTATATTCTACCATGTTATTAATGACATCAAAATTAAGTCAAAATTCCAGATGGATAATTTTACCATGAGGACTAGTGAATATAAAACCTACCCCAACTCCTCATAGACATTTGACACCATCAAAATAAAGGCTCCATGTGTCTTCATATAAATCGATGTTGATTTTGGGAAGCTATTCAATGACTACTTTAGATTTAGTAGTATGGGGAATGATGTACGAATATTCTTGATTACTTGATTCTAGATCAACAGTGAGGTTATGGAAGTGATCTTTAATAGAGATATCCTAATTAAAACCTTCAATATATAGGATATTATCATCAAGGAGATTATCTTAAAGATGATTAGTGGTGGGTATGGGTGTTGTTGCAATTTGGTCAAAAATGACTTGTCATTTGACACCTTTTTGTGTGATAATTTGGAGATAAAATTCCATTAAAATAACCATCCACTTACCAATTCTATCTCTAAGGAGAAAGGATTTAGACAAAAAGTGATGAAGTGGGTTAGAATGAACTATGACATAAGTTGTTTGATAAAGCATGTAATGATGGATATTTTCAGTTGTAAAATAGATATTGAGGCAATCACATTATACTTTGGTATAATGAGACCTCAAGAGACCTCAACTTATAGAATAGATGGTACACTCTCTTTTGGTATCATCTTGTTGGTCAAGTATTTCCCCAAGTAATACAGGTGTGGAAGAATTGTACAAAATTAAAGGATAGTCACTAGAAGGTGGATGAAGGGTGGGTGGATAGAGCAATGATTATTGCATATTATTAAAATCTTTTTGACAAGGATCAGCCCATTTGAGAGCATTACCTTTTTTAAGAAAGGAGTTAATAGAATAAATGTGATAAACCATTTTAGGTATAAATCATCACATTACCCCAAGCTTGCTAAGGTAAGTACAAATATATGGAATGGTATAAGCAATAATAATTTTGACAATATAATTAATCTTGGTTGGATCGACATCAATACCATAAAGAGAAACTAAGAATCCTAGTAATTTACCAAATGTGACACTAAGGACACACTTATAGGGGTTTAGTCTAACTTTATATTTGATGAGTTAGTTGAAGATGATGGTAATATCATAAAGATGAATTTAATGGATTTTAGATTTGGTGATGAGTTCATCCACATAGGTTTACACAATATTATGGATAAGATCATGAAAAGGTGGATCTAGCATTTATAAGGCTAAATGGCATTTTAACATAGCAATAAGTGGCCCATTCTATGGTAAAATGTGTCTTACGTTGATATTTAGGGAAAATATGAGCTTAATTATAACCTAAAAACCCATCTATGAGGGATAAAATTTCATAGCTAGTAGTGGAATCAACAATGGCATCTATTGAAGGTAGTGGAAAGTTGTCCTTGGGACAAGCAAGATTGAGGTTATGGAAATCAATGCAAATGCAAATGACCATGGTGACTTTTTTATGAATAGGGACTATGTTGGAGACACATTTTGAATAGTCCAGTATTTTGATAAATTTAGAATATAAAATTTTAATGATTTATTTATGGCATAAGTTGGAAACATCAAGGGGAAATTTATGCTATTTTTGTTGAATGGGTTTGGATTCAGGATAGGTGATGACATTGTACACCATGATACTAGGATCAATTATAGGCATGTCCTCATATGGACAAGTAAAATTATAATGATATTTATCAAAGAATAAACTAAATTTATCATGTTTAGTTGGTGTGAGTTCTCTAGAGACTGTTATAGGTTGAGGGCATGCAGGAGTGCCATATTTGATTATTATAGTTTCATTGATGATCATAACATTTCCATATTGAAAATGAAATGGCATGTTAGGAAGAGAGGAAATGGGACTATTTTTAGGATCAATATTAGAAATGAAGTTGTTAAAATGAGGGGCCTTTTTCTTGAAATTCCCAAGTTTGTGATGTTGTCGAGGAAGTTGAGGTTCTCAGGCATGGGATAATTCAAGGATGGCTTCATCGATAGGTAATGTAGGTAGAGGGATATAATATTCCACATATAATTCAATATCAATAATTTTTTACCATGTTAGTCATACTTAGAATGTATTTGGAATATATCTATGGCCTTGGCATCAAGGGTGATCTCAGGAGTAGGTGAAATGTTAGAGGAAAGTTGATTGTATTTGATTATTTTATTATGGGAATCATGGATGGGAAAGGGAACAGGTAGAATAACTGATGTGATAATAGGTATAAAATTTTATATAAGTTTTGAAGGTGCAAGAGGTGAGATTTCTTTGACTACCCAAGGAGTATTGATAAGTGGAGAATTGATTGGAGGTATATGACTTTTAGGTTCTAACTCAAAATATGTGGAAATGGTGTGAACATCATAGTTGAAAGCATGTGTTTGAGATAAAGTTTTGTAATAATGTTTAACATCTAAGTCTTGTGATTGATCTTGGGCTATGATGTAGTTATCATCATAAGTTAAAGAAATTGTACATGCTTATGGCTCAAAAGGAACTTTAGAAGGTGAGATGCCTAAATTGATAAATTTATAATATGACATAATTAAAGGATATTTAAATAATTTAGCCACTCTATAATCATTACACATGAAGTCATCTTATATATAATATGATTTATGGGTATTTAATGGAGGGAAATTAACGATCTCATCGATAAGAGGGATGGTATGATCATGAAGTACTAAGGAAGGAGCCGCTCCAAGATATAAGGAGGTATATTAGTAGTGTTGCATGTATTTTTCAAGTCATTGGGTTCATCATCATTAGAATAAGTGATAATTATATGTAAATCTAGATTCATATTGATGAATTCAGGTAAAGGGAAACTATTAATCTCTGGAATAGTGGGAATATGATATTGAGATTTAGGATTATGAAGTTGAATACTACATGGGTTAGGAATGGCCTCATGTTTATACCTTTTGCCATTATGAATGAAATTGATGCATTGGCTTCTAAAAGAGGTGATATCCCTCATATAATGAGTCCATAAGCATCCTAGGAGTATGTTGTAAGATAATGGTAAATCAAAGACAATAAGATTAGTTCATATAGTTTTAGTTCCATTAGTAAGAGGGATCTAAATACAACCATGAAGCTTTTGATTAGTCTTGTTAAATCCATGACATGTCAAATGAGTTTGTTTGAGATGATCTTTGTTATAATTGATTTGTTGAATTAGCCAAATAGATGTCACATTAATGTTTGACCCTTCCTCTACCAATAATTTGAAAATAAGCATGGTATTAATGGATATTTTAATAAATAGAGGTAGATCATCGACACAAAATAGGATTTCATCATTGATCATGTCTTCTTCAAGGAACTCTATGGAAGGTTTCAAAGAAGGACAAATGGATTCAATGGTATGCACTTCTATTGTTTTAGGTTCATGAGAAAGGGGTTCCTATTATAAAGGAAATATATCTTTAATTTCTTGAATTTATTGCATGAGTAATTTACAATGATAAGGATATGCACAAACTAACTCCATGAGAGAAATTTTTCAAGGCATAGATTTGAATTCTTCTAGGAAATTCTAATGGGTTTTAGAAGAAGAAGAACTATCATGAGGATTATAAGGTAAAATATGTTAGGAGGAAGATAAGTTATTGGAGGTTCAGAGGGAGAAGGTGGATCCTCATTGGTTTTCAAAGATAAGTGAGTAGTAGTGGTATATTTTAGAAGTTGCTCTTCTAAATATGGTTTATTTGGCTTGGTGATGAGATCTTTGTGGGTTGGTTTTAATTGATAATTGACCTTAGTTGCATTTACATATTGGGAATTGGTCTAATATTGATCATAATTAGTGTCAATCACACAAATAACCTTTTTTGATTGCTGAGGGTTAGATGTAGATAAATATTTTGGGTTATTAGAATAAGAAGCTTTGGGAGCTTGTTTCTTTTGAGAAGCATTAATGTAATATTTATGACATATTTTAATCATGACATCATGATTGAATGAGTCACCAAGCATAAAATAAATGAAAATTTTTGTAAGCCCTTTATATGTTTCATGGGAATGACCTATATCAGCATGGAAATAAAAAAATTGATTAGGGTTATATTGTTTAGGGTGGTTATTAGTGTACATGAATGGTTTAGAGGGCACTAATAAATATTTCATTTCTTGTACAGTTAATGGCATATAACAATGTTGGAGATTGTTAGCTTTAGCCACTCCTAGTTTGAGTTGAGGAATATTTCCATTTATCACATTGGTTGAATGTTAAAAACATCTTTTAATGATTTTAGTATTAGGTTAAAACTTCTTCATTAATAAGTATTGGTTCTTGCATTGATCAAGAGCTTAATTTAATGTTTGAAAAGTGAATGTTTGAACCTTGTATTGGAGTGAAGGTGTTAATGTTATTATAAAGATTTTAAAAAAATTGTCATCAGTCATGTTATGATTGGCCTTGTGAGCCATATATTTCCATCATTTGATAAAATCATGTGCTGATTTGGTAGGGGATTGCTTAACATTGATGAAATCACTAAGGCAATTTTTAGGAAGATCATTGTGTTGGAATTATTTAACTAGAGTATTGAATACATCTTTTATTTTTCATATATAATGTTGGTGAAGTTGGTTATACCATTCTAATACATCACCATTAAAGGTTTTAACTAAAATTTTGGTCATGGTGAAAGTATTAGTTTGGATCCACTCTTTATAAAGATTGTCAAATGCCTTAATAAAAGATGTAGGGTCTTTAGTACCATGATATTTAATAGTTGGATATATATTACCAATGTTAATAGAACTAATGATAGGAGATAAAGGCTTATTTAGATGTGTTTAAACATGTAATTATGCATTATAGGCTGGGGGATGACATTACCGATGACATCTTTAAGAGGTGGAGGAATGAAACTTTGATTATTTTGAGGGAGAATAATAAGAGGTTGATTATCCATGTTGATCAAATGATGTTGCAGTTGCATCATTTGGGAGGTGTTATATGTTTTTATTATGTTAATTTTCTATACTATATGTGTAAGAATTTGAGTTGTATCAATTGGTGGGTTAGTGTTTACAGGAGGATTCCCTAAATTGGTAATAAGGGGAAGGTTAATAGGTGGTATATTCCCTATGGGGTTATTGGATAGGCTTGTGTTAATAACCCCCACATTATGGTGAGATGTTTGAAGATATGAATTTTCTCAATAATTATGAAAAGGATCCAAACCACCAATCTCATATATTTGAGTGATGTGAATCATGTTGTAATCAAAAGATGAGGGAAGAGAAGAGGTACAACAAGAGTGAAGATCTTCTTGGGAAGTAAAGGTAGGAAGAAAATAACATCCCATATAGTGTCTAAATGGATTTAAGTTTTCTAAAAAGATTATGAAATGGGATTTCATGATGCTTGAAAAAAGAATTTAGGATCAAGAAATGAGAATGAAAAATAAAGATAAAGTTGGCTAGACAAAAAATAGTGTTGGCCAATAGGTATAGAGTTAACTAGGTCGATAGGTATGTGAAGAAAGTTCATATCATAAGAAAGAAAAAATACATATTCAAGAGAGTTGACTGTGTGTTGTAAGGGATAAAATTGAAACAAGCTAAAGAGATACATAGTCATATAGGTCGATTATGTACTACTTAAATAAGGGTTGAATAGGAAGATAAGGAGACACAGTCAGACAAGGATGACTGTGTTATAAATAAAGAAAGGTTTTAAAAGATAATCTCTAAGAAAGTGAAATGAAGCACATGACCAATTGGATTAATGTAATTGATTTTATTGGAACACACAACACAAAGTTTGCACCAATGCTGGCTAATGTAATTTTTACAATAGAAAATATAATGATCAAAGAGTAAATAACAAATTGAAAGTAAATGTTAACTAACTGCTCATTCATAAGTGTTATAAATTTGTAACTAATTTTAATTTTAATGTGATTTGGAAGTTGTCTAGAATGAGAAAATAAAAAGTAGTCTAAGGTTGGTTTCAAGAAGTATAGGCTCAAAGGAATTTGTATTGTTGATAGTACTATCTTGGTATTGGGGCCTACCCCCTCACTTCACAATCCCATAGTGATAAGGGTGTCAGATTCTTTTCCAATATATACCATCATCCACATGTTTACACTTGGATATAAAATCAATTTGGCTTCCCCTTGGTGATGAAATGCAAGTAGGTAGGCCTTGGGAAGACAAATGTTTAATTCTTTTTAGTGTTTAAGTAATTTAGAAGTGTGTGTAAAAGAAAAAAATAGTGTGACTAAGATGGTAATTTAAAAAACCACCTAATTATTCTATGTTTGTTACTCTACTCATGCAAGAAACTAAAAAGAAAAGTGAACTAATTACTAGTAAAAAGAGATTAATTTCTTGATTGTGAAAAGTACAAAATCCATTCATCTAATACTATATGAAAATAGTTTAGAACATATTTGATTAGGTTGCTATTATTCTGAAAAAGTAATATATGAAAGAACATAGTAAAATAAGTTGATTGTGTCTTTGAGATAGAAGACAGACTATAAAATTGTGTTGAACTAGTCAACCTAGTTGGCTATAAGGATGCAATTTTATAGACTTCAAATTTATGAAAAATAGTACTGAAATGATAGAGAGTAATAATGAACCTTGGTGGGTTGGAAGATATTTATATTTTCAAACTTGTGATGTGACATTCAAATGTTGATTCAAAAATTCTACTAATAGATTCAACTAGTTTAATATAGTTTTTAAAACTTATGTCATAAAAAATATGTTGTGAGCAGAGTCAATTAGGTCAACTATGTTTATAGACCTGTATGTTGAAAGAGGATAATTATGAACAGAGTCAAATTTTTTGACTATGTATAAAAATATAAAAATGAATAAGAATAATATGCCAAAATAATTAATCTAGTCACCTTTATTTATAGAATACTTGCACAGATAGAATAGAGTCATTTAGATCAACTATGTGTTAAACCTACACATAAACTATTATAACTATATCGATAGGTTTGATAAAATAATGTAAAATATAAATATATAATATAATAATAAAATGAAATCATGAAATAAAATTTACAATAGTCTAGTTCATGTCAAGTTCACCAAAATATATGTAAAGGGAAATGTAACTGATCTATTAATCAGTCTTATTGTAGGGAAGATAAATCCTACTCACTTTTAATTGTTGATATATTAGATATTCAGAGTCATGACCAAGATGGATCTGCTATACCTAACCAAGGGATATCTTACCATAATAACATCACTAGAGAGGGTTCCAAAGTCTCTAGTCAAACAACACCATGTAATAAACCTAGCTAGGTCATATGTTTTCATATTAACAAAGTATAATGACAAATAAAGTAAAATCTAATCTAGTTTTCACCAAAGCTTATGGCACAAAGTGGGGTGATAAATATAAAAATTAAACATGCATAGAAGAATCCTAATTAAGTTATGCATAGGTAAAACCATAATGCATGGAGAGATAATTGTATTCAAAATCCATTACTTAAGCTACTTCTATCTACTAAAATAGAGGATTAAACTTAGAGATACTCACCTTGAATACGAATCTATTGAGACTCAATCTTTCCCTTGGCCAAAGGTGTTTTACAAGAGGTTGTTGTTGTTTGTAAGGATCACTAAGAAAGTCCAAAACATATAAGAATTTTCAACAATACAAGATTCTTCTCCAAGTATAAACCCTAAGCTATAACTTCTCAAGTATAATGGTGGAAGAGAAGATTATAAAGAATATCAAATGAATATTTAACTCATTGTCTCTCTAAGAAATGGTAAAATGAATGTGTATATATAGCTAAATATGACCCTAAAGCATTCTAAACTTTTATCTGATAGGGTCACCCCAATCAAATTTGTATCATTATTTACTAAAAACAAGTTAGGTCTTGGTCTAGGTTGGCTAGAGATGACTTAGAAACATAATGTGATTTTATCAATTTGAATATAGGGTTGATAGGGTTAACAATGTAATTAAAACCATCAAAAAGGATTTTAGGCTTATTAAGGGCTAATTAAGGTGTTTAAAATATTATAGGAGTGTATAAAATAGAAGGTAAGGCTTAGGTAAGTGTGTAGGATAAGGTTATATTGATATCAAGTGGTGGTATAGGAGATAAAAATCTTGTAAAGTACCAATGGTCTACCCACCCCTTTCTTGAAACACCATTTAAGGCATGCGCTTAGAGAGATTGAGAATCGATAGGTTTTGCAAAATAGAAAGCATTATTAATTGATAAAGTTGGAAAATATTATGTGTACACAAGGTAGAGTATGACCCTATCCTCCTAGTGTGGACTTATCACATCATAGTTTGAAGTTCTATTTCTAGTTATGACATAGTTCAGAAGTCTTTTTAGACAGTTTTCATCAACAATTAGCCTATACAGTATAAAATAAATTAAATCCAAGATAAAATTGCATATTTATTTTTTAATTTACTATTTATATCTCATTTTCAATTATGTAAATAATTATATTTCACTTTTATATTTGTATAATTTTTAGATCTAAATCAGTTTTTAATAGTTTTAATTTTTCTTAGCATTTTATTGATAAATAAAAAATAACATTAAACATTATTGTGAGATCATATTTTATTTAGAACACTATTTACTATTTTATTGATTTTTTTCATAAGATTTCATACACATTTATGTAAACTCCTAACACAAATAAAATAGGCTTAAAATTTGGATATAAATCTGAAACCATGAGTCAATCTTCTTTAACCTTAGATATAATCTGACACTAAAAAATTATCATCTCAAACAACATCTGACATTGAAGATCTTTATTTCAACCACGAGTTGAAATTTATTGATCTCTATACAAAAAAATATTTCAATTTTATTTTTCATTTATTTTTTATTTGTTTGTTGTTCATGTTTATAAACTGTGCTCATTTTAAAATCACTTAGTGATTATTGTTATGAGTTAAACAATTATTTTTTATGGATATTATGGTGTGAGGTTACTAATATGATACTCAAGTCATTGTATAGTAATAAACATAGGTTTTATTTCATTCATACCTCATGGTATATTTGAGACACTAAGGTTCCCTTATTTATACCATATAAATCCTCATTTAACCATTTAATTTTTGTTGCACCTAAGAGAATCATATTTTCTAGGGAAGTTACTCTCACCGTATCCTTAGAGACAATATAGTGGGATACAAGCATGTATTGGCCTTTATATTTAGTTCTCTAAAACATTGGGTTGACACTAATCTAAAAATTATCAAGTATATTCAATATCCCATACAATCATTCAAACCCTTGCCTAGATCACTCTTTATGCATTACTTATGAAGATATTTTATATGTAATGTTATGAGATAGCAATCTTCTTATTAATACACAAATAGCTTCATTTTATTCTATCATGAATACCTTCAAGGATATTTGTAGTACAATTACTTTTGATAAATAAGATATACCTCCTAAGCATATCATTGAAATAATATTCCATTATTCATCCAAATTCAAATACTTGAAAATATAGTCAAGCATACATTAGTAGATAATGGTTCTAGGAAAATTATTTTCAATTATGACTTCCTACATGAATTGGGATTCCATAAAGATAATATTGAATAATATGAGAAAACTATACATGGATTTTATATCACACCCCAAAAATATTGAGAACCATCACATTATATTTACTACTAGACCATAAAATGGTATTATTATTTTTCATGTCATACTTGAATAGTTTTAATCCTCTTGGGTCAACATTTGAGTCTTATAATCGACATTATATGTTATACAGTCCAAACATGCATTAAATTTTGCATGATACACATGAGTATATAATTATAGTTGATGATGTGACTTTTTGATATTACAAAATGACACAATCATAATTTGATAAGGTCCCCATTATAAAACCTAAATAAATAATTATAATGGCACAAATGAATACTTATGAAGTGGGTCAATAAATTAATGTCAACGATACTCCACAAGTTACATTCCTAGGAAAATAAAGGAACCTATCAAGGAAGCTATATAAAAAGTGTAAATTTATACACGAATAGAAGCACCTATAAAAGAAGACAAAAAACAAGTATAAATTATTATGAAAGTAGAAGATCCTTTTACAAATGTACCATTATTAGTAAATTACTAAGATCCCCATTTTTTATATTAAAGACTACCATAGAAGTGATGATGAAGATACACAAGAATTAATTGATGATCAATTGTGCAGGTTAAATTTCAATCCCATTGATGAAGATGAATACTTATCTCATTATTTATATACATTTATTAGAATGCACTAATATAAATATATTTATTGCACACAAAATAAAGGTAAAAAACCCATCTCCAACCAACAAGATTTAAAAAATATTTCAATAAACTACATTATTATATCATAATCAGTTGACTCACACATTACTCTTACTATAATGATCACCTCTCCCAAATAAAAGGTGAAAAATAATAATTAAAGTTTCAAGTAGATAAAAATTCATAGATACAACTAATTAATAAATATCAAACTATTTTAAAAAAAGGATTTATTAAAAAGGATTTTCAAAATCAAAACTCAATCTCCAAGGTCACTCCTCCAAATAGAGTTAAAAAAGATGCAACAAATAAACATTATTTAAACATATAACCTATCATCATTAAACCAGTTATGCATGGTAAAAAATTCACTATTTTTGTGGTTATTCACCTAAGATAATCCAACATATACATCCTAGATCTTCAAAGATGTCTTGGATATGATACAAAACATCTCAATAAAATCATGGAACCAAAACATTGTACTAGATCTATCACATTACCAATTAATTTTGGTCTTATTGGCCAAAATTGGCCTACATATTAAAATTTTTCCTTGATGGATTAGGCCACTCTCTTAGACCTTTTAGTAACCTTCTACCCCCATGACTAGTCCCTTTTTGGTCATGACTTGATGATGTAGTGTAGTATTCTGGGAAGTCCTGGTGTGGTGTGAAAAGCTGAGTAGAGTTATTGATAAGTGGGTGATCCAATGGTGTAAGGAGAAGGCATAGCTCACGATTCTAACACATGTCACTTGCAATATATTGAAACACTTTAAGCAAGCTTTAAGGTGAATTTGGTGATTATGAGGAAAAGGCCTAGAAATAAGTCTAGAACTACAAGTGAAGGATTTAACAAGTTTTCATGGTGTTCAATAATTAAGGGGAATGAATTAGGTTTTCACAAAGAATCAGATATTTTAACAAGCCAAAATGAGGCCTATAGAAGCTATTATTTACAAAATACACCCAAAAGTGCATTAGATGACTTAAGGGTCCTCAAAATAGAATTTTCAAGTGAAAAAGTAAATTTTTGAGGAAGTGAAATTGGTTTTGAAAATTTACCACCTCATTATGGCATGTTTTAAAATTTTATACATGTTTAATTTCATTTAAAGTCATTTGGAGTGGAGGAGAGGAGTTTGGGAGCAACAGGATGTATTTTGGAACCTTTTAGAGCTTTAGTAAAATAAGTTTTTGAAGATTTTAATTAATTTAGGGGATAAAATATCATATTTATGAATTCATGGTGTCCTTAATATCCTATTATAGTCCCCTAAAATCATATTCTAGCATAAAAACCATGAGAGGAAAGGAAAACCTATTAGTTACAACTAGGCATGAAACAAGTTTTTTACCATTAATGGAGGGACAAGAATTTTATAAGTTTTATATAAGGAAAGGTAATTTATATCATAAAAAATATTTTCCAAGTTTTATATTTCATAGTTAGACTTTTGGTTCTTCATCTTAGGGAAAAATTGTTTTGGGCAATTTGGGACAGCTCTAGGAGAGCCTCAGGTTTTCATTTGATATGATCAAAGGAAAAAGAGTTGGGCAAAAATATTTTAGTAAATTATAGGGCCTAATGGAATTATAATTTAAGGAATTTATTTTTTGGTTCAACTCACCATATTTATGAAAAATTGGTAATAGTTTAGGGGTGTCTAGATGGTCTACTCATCCAAACAGGGTCCAAGTTTTCCCTTGTTTCTTCACTTTAAAATTAAATGAAAAATAAAGGTTTTATATGTGTTTTTTTAAGGTAAAATATGAGTTATTATAATTATTTTCATCATCTAATTCATCCTAGGAAGTTAATTATGGCATAAAAACTATTTTCCTTGTTACCCTTGTGAAATGGTCATTTGATCAGTTTTAGAGCAGAACCTAGGTTATAGAACTAATATACCTACTCATCCTCAAGACAAATAAGATTAATTAAGTGATATTTATCATAAATACCAAGTATTTAATCAAAGCCTTGATGGATTAGATGAGGACTAGTATAGCCTGAGCAATCTCCATCTATAGCCATGGTTTGGAGAAGAAGGAATTAATCCCTTTGTGGGTTTTGGATAAATTATATATTATTACTAAGTTAAACCATATATAAACCAATAAATTAATTAGTTTTAACCTATAGGAAAATGATCTAGTTAATAATTGGTGATCTTATTAAGGTCTAAACTCAGTCATGATTGCATTTGGTGTTATAAGGTAACCTACATCCCTAATAGACTAAAGAGAGATTAAGCATGATTCAAGGAAGTATATAATCCATTTAAAAATTGATTTAAATTAAATAGGATATTCTAAGCAAAGTAAAAAAGATCAGATTTTAGGACAAGGCAACCATTGTCTAGTTGTAAACATGTTTCTCATATCTTTGCTTACTCCCACTTATAGTCATGGTGTTTTGAGCTCTAAGCATGGTTATGGAGATGTGTTGAAGAGTTTTCAAGGCATGTGACACCTTATTGAATCATAATACATTAGGCCAAATTATTAATTGGAACAAAAGAGTTATGATAGCCATATGCAACACACATTTATAGTCAACCCATGGAATGACCATATACAGGTCCCTTGGAAGGATTCCATCATGTTGAGATAGATAATTTGATTATTTTTAGGATATGTATGATTGAATATTTACATTTGAAAGTGGTAAAGTGGTCTAAACCTCATTACAAGTTCATAAACCATGACCACATTGATCATTTCACACTCACTTCCTTACATACTACTGTAAGTTCATCTGCATACCATACACAAAGAATTGAAATGATGGTATAAAAATGTTTTAGCATGTCTTGAAGTCTTCATAAAATAAGGGGAATATGGGTATACCTTGATAACCAAGTATGGGATCATATATCATGCATGTTACCTAAAATCACACCCACTGCCTATATACCTACAAATGACCACCTACATGTAGCTTACAAAAAGTCAAGAAGGAGTTACAAGGAGGGTCCTGACATGTTTTGGAACCTCTTTAAGGTTTGTGGATGTTATAAAGTTCATGAAAACATGTTTGAATCAATAGAATAGCAGACAGAAGTGAGGATTCATTTCAAGAGGTGATGATTATGAACTCAGGGATAGTTTCCCTAAAGCACAAAAATAGAGCACTCATCCCTTTTGTTGATGCCAAATGATGATGTCATATATGGTTTTGGTCTATCCAAATGTACTCATATTGTATACCGCACATAAAGGTATAACCCTAGAAAATAAGGAGGGTGTGTGAATAGAGGAAAGAGGTGTTTGAAGATCCCTAAGATGCACATTTTTTCACTGAAGTTTATCATTATTATCTATAGGTTTTGAACCTTAAAATGACCTTAACATCCTAAAGTTTCAAATGAAGCATATCTTGATTATTGGGTGGCCTTTTTGGGTTAAGGGTCAATTTTTAGTCTAAAGGTCATCAAACAAGGTTGGAATTGTAGGTTTTAAATCCTATCAACACCTACAGGGGTCCTTTCCCTTCACACCATTTACCTACAATTAACTATGGGGTTTTACAAGTTGATGACACAAACCTAAGAATGAAAGACCAAGAGATAAATAAAAATATAATTCACATATGCCTTAAAATACATTAAAATTATTCCAAGGGTACATGACATAGATTTCAAGGGTAATTTCCAGCCATAAGACCCCGACATAGTTAACTGTAGTTGACTATGGTAGACAATAAGAAATAGATGGTGTTCTTGATGTCTGTGACATCATGGGAATGATATAGATAGATACAAATTAATGAAAAATGGTGAATAACACTAAAATAGGGTATTGAGGCAATGAATTCAAGCTCTAACCATAATACACACATATAAGGGTCATCCTCTAAGCAAGATACACAGTCCATATAAGGCTTATTTTAAGGGGTCTGCAGACATGTGAAAGAGACAAGGTGCAAAAGTGTGAAATAAGTTTGATTTAATAATAATTAAAAATGAATAATTAATTTCAATATTGAATAATTTAAATTTGATGTTGGTGAATATATAAAACAAGAATCATTGCAGTGAATAACACATAGGCCTACTCAACCATACCCTTGTTACATAGTTAGCAATACAAAAGAAAAACGTAAAGGATAAATGGAAATCGAATAAAAATGGTGATAGACAAGGTTTAATGTGATATTAGATGGAAAAACCTTAATATTTCCTCATGATAATTTTGAAAAGTTTGGGAGATAAATTCATTGGTCTATACCTTGCACAGTCAATGAAAGTACACATAGTCCTCTACATTTTTGTAATTTGAAGTATGGAATGCATGAAATAGGGTGTCTCACATATTGGAGAAGGTGTATGGAGTATAAAAATACCTAGTGGTGGTGTTTTGGATCCTTGAAACATTAAAAAACTCAAGATATTGAATTTTTAAGCCTCTCAACCCTATGTGCATGCAAGAAACCCTAGAACTAGGGTTTGGGAGGTAAAATACTTTTTCACCATTAGAACTTACTAAAAAGTTATAGTCTAGTAAAATTCAAGGTCCTATAAATTAGTAAATTGGTTTTAGACCTGTACGGTCTTCCTAGTATGGATTTTGAATATTGTGTTGTGAGATATGACTAATTAGGCCTAAAAGAGGATAATTGGAATACATAAGAGGCTAGAAAAGATACCTAGGAATGGAATTAACTAATTAAAATGCATGAGGATTTGAAGGGGAATATAGGGTGATATATTATGTTTTCATATCTTTGAAAAAGGTTATAAAATGGTCAAACCAAGGAGGAATGCCCAAAAAAGGGCTACAAGCCTTAGGAACCCAAAATGATCCCTGTATGTGAAATGGGATTTTGGAATCAGTTTGATAACTTGAAAGGGATTAATTAAAGTGTAGTGAGGTCACCTCAGAACATCCATGATAAAAGGTTGAGCTCTTGAAACCTAAGCCAAAATTTGACCATTGAGACCAAAGGAGGTTGCCAAGTGAAAATCTAGTAAAGGTGAGAGACTTGGAGTGATGGAATGAGAAGAGAGAAACAAGATGAATATAATGATATTATGAAAAACCAAAAAGGTAATTGGTTTTCCATTCCATGGAAATGTACAATAAACTTTAAGTACACCTACAATCACCAAGCACAGTCATATTCCAAGCATGGTAAAGGATATGAGGCAAAGTTCTTATAGAGGTTCATAATTGAGAGGTTGTTTCATGAAGATATTCATGATTATTATGTTTTAATGGATACTCCAAATGGAGGAACAAACTCTTTTTCTCATAAACCACAAAAGTAACCTATAGGAAACTAAAGAACATAGTCATGTTCTAGGTATGAAGGATGAAAGAGAATGCAGTGGTTTCTAATATGGTATTATGATCAAAAGGATGTTTTGAAGGAAAAACATGATGGAATGAGACTAACAGGTCATGAAAGAGGTGAAATCCAATATAGTCACATAGAAGGAGGGTTATGGCATATTAACATATAATGGAGATTTTGTTGTTCAAGTATGCTTCAAAGATTAAGTAACTAATGACTAACATATGTTTTAAGGAAAACTTTGAAATAGTATTAAGTTTGATTTATGGTATAGGGTTAAATAAAATCATTAAATTGTCTATATCCCTTTTCTAGAACACCTATAGCCATGCCTTGAAGCATTACTATTTTCAAGCTGCTAAGGATTGTTCAAACACAATGGTATTTAGATAATATTGTTGTTCAAAAGATGGTTCAAGAGAATTAATAGTGTAAATAAGTTAATAATGATAGGTGACACTCTAAACACTACCCTACAGCCATCCACTTCATGAATAACACCTACAACCTTAGGAATGTAGGCTTGTTAACTGTCTATAGACTAGACGAGGTTAAAGGCACAATGGTTCACTATGTTAGATTCATCCCATGATTATAAAATAATCACCTAAGTAAATGTGAGTGAGACCATAGAGATAAAATAAATTAATCCAAGACAAATATTCATAAACCCTAAAGGGATCATCACCTACAATAAAGGAAAAACACATTCATAGGGGTTTTTCTTAGGACAAAGGTTTATCAAGGTCAACCTATATATTATGATGATTCATGGTGTTTTCATGAGAAATAAAGGTTTATGGAATCAATACATCATGTAAGAGGGAAAAAAACCATCCTACATAGATGCATTAAGGAAATAACCTACATTCATTAAAGCCAAAGGGTTATTATGACTAACAGCCATGTCCAAGACATAAGGAAGGATGTCAAACTTAGTGATCTCTAATGAAGTTATGCTCAAGAGGATAAGATTTATAGAAAACATGATGGATTTAGATCATTATAAATTTGTATAGGGTTAAAAAATCATGTTTTAAAATTTAGATTCACCTCAATAATCTCCATCTATAACCTTGTTATACACAGGCTCCTTTTCAAGATTGGCATTGATAGTGTGAAGGTGGTCTAGAAGGATTTCATGTTCAAAGAAGTGTATTAAGGGAGGAAGGGGATTTATAATAATAATGAAAAATATATTAAAATATTATTGAAATGTTAAAATCATCCCAACTCATCATTACCATTACCTACATCATTGAGCACACAGGCATCCATGGGTTTTCCTTAGGAAACTTAAGTCATACATGAGTTGCATGAAGGTTGACTACAAACCAAAAAAGGGTGGAATAATGAAATGGAAGGTATTATTGACATATTAAAATCAAATTAACCTTTTTATATCACAAACCAAGGCAAAAAAAGGAAGAAAACTTAGTTGTGAATTTTGACTAAGTAGGCATGTGTCACTATCTTTTGCCAAAATGGGCTTATAGAAAAAATATACATGACCAAATCATGTAATTTTTGGAATATAATAATTATGAAATATTATAGATATTTAAAATATATTTTAGGTTTTTTGAAAATGGGAACTATTTACTATTTTGGTACAGCCAACCCTATTTCAAATCATGGTCAACATTGAAGCATACTTTGGAGGAATTGGTCATTTTGGGGAATCTACAGGTTGATTAAAGGCATGAAATTTGGTATAAATGGTATCCATGAAAAAAAAAATAATCCCATACCATCATAAAGGTAATATAAAGAGTGAAATTAGCCTTTATTTTGACACAGTCCCCTTGCAGTCAAGAAGGCAACCATTAGAGGCCAGTTGAAGTTTTGTCAATTATAGATGCTAAGGAGTTTAGGAATTTTATAGGTCTTAAAACAATATAATATGATGTTTTAAAACTATATTTTCCTATAAAATTGATCAAATTTAAGCTTTTAAATAATTTTTTTGAAGAAAGACAAGTTTATACATGGAGGAAGCATGTAGGCAGCTCGAGGTAAATTTTGGTAAAAATAGTCTACAAGACAAAGTACACATCAAAAAGACTTAAAAATTGGTAATATTGGTCCTCATGACCTAATATACATATCCATAATATCTTTAGGTTCATATTAAAAATGGAAGTTCCCATTGTTTATACATATTCCCCTTATGTCTCATAAGGGTCACTATTCATGCAAGCATATTTTTTTGAGTTTTAAGGTGTGTTTGAGCTTTCAAAGCTTAGGTAAGTATTTTAAAATAATGATAATATGGTTTTAATACTCTTAAAAATCTTTAAATAGTTTTAAAACTCCAAACATAATGTAAACCCCACAGGCAAACTCAAAACCCCACATGTAAGCTCAAAAGGCATAAAAAGCAAAGTTGAGTTTTGATCATTTGGAGAGGTTTTATGAGAATTTTTAGGTGTCTTAAAGAAAATAAGATCAATGTGAAGTTTAAATTTATCCTTTGGATAAATTCAAGCTTTAAGGCAAAAGACACCTAGTTTTAACCCTTCTTTAGATGCTCATTTTTTTCATACCATGAGGAGTTAGGACAAGTTATTATAGTATTTATTGATACCAATATTTAATTGAAATTAATTATGGATTGAGTTCAGCTAAGGTCCTTATTTGTTTGAATAATAATTAAGAGTGTAAACATGTCTAGAATGTTTATAAACCTTGCAGGTAATTGTCTTTACGTATGTATCTTTTACTACCTTCTACATGGGATCCAATGTTTTCAAGGATGCTGAAGGGGTATATTTAGTATATATCCATGTAAATAAATTGTGTAATGTGTGTCTTAATTGTATGAAAAATCACTTTGAAGGGAATCCTGCTTGAGTTTGCAAAGAAGCTTTTTGACCAGTTTTATGTTTTTGGACTCATACGTCCATCAAATGGACTAGAATTTCTTGAAAACCACATATAATTTATATATGACTCCCTAAAACTCCTAAAAAACCTATTTTATAGAATAATGTGGCAAATTTGGATGCCTAGGAGGCCCAAATGGCTAAAAAATGCTTACTTTTGTAGGTCTTCAAAGAGAAATGGTCTAAATCCATGGAAGAGGCATAATGGGGCCTAAAACATCATTATATGGAAGTTATATCTCTTCAAAAGTGTTTTATGGGTGCCTTTCTTAGCTAAAGGGTCAAAAACTCAATTTTTGAACATTTTGTGAAATGTTATAAGTTTAATGGTGATTTCCACCATTGTTGCAGGTCTTGAAGGTTTTCAAAATCTTCATTTTGTTCCTCATATTCAAAACATGGATGGATATAGGTCTTCTACATGTCTAAAAGTGGTCTTTATGGTGCTAAATAGCCTTGGGAGTAGGTTTTAGGGTAGCTAGTTAAAGGTGGCTTGAGCTTGTGACCACCATCAATGGGGTACATGAGAGTTGTAGGTTTCATGGAGTTTATTTCAAGTTAGAGGAGCAAAGTCAAGTTGAAAATAGAATAAAACATCAAAAATAAACTTCTAGACTTAACTTCCATGGTTAATTAAGCATTTTGTGCTAAGTCAACTAACCTTTTCCCAAGCACCTTCTAAAAGACCAAGTGGAAGGGGGTGTAGAAGTCCAATAGGAGAGTTTAGAGGTTGGAAAGTGAGATTAGATAATTTAATGAGATTTAAAAGTCCTTTGAGACTTTTAAATTTTAGTGGATCATGACATCATCATCCTCAAAAATTTCTTATCTTCTAGTGTGTTTCTAAGCTAATGGGAGGGCTTGAAGACTATTTGGGCTAGTGAAGGTTAATTTGTTGAAGAAGGATTAGTTCTAATTTATCCAAAGGTGGATGAGACTCCATGGAAGTGGTTGTCTCATTTATTGAATTATGTTTTCTTGCCTCTTATCTCTCTCTTTCCCTTTTCTCCTATTTCTTCAATTTATCCCCCATTTTTATAATTATGTTCTCATTTGACAAGGAAAAACTCTATCAAAATTTGTAAGAAAAACCTGTTGAATCAATAAAGGTCATTTTACACCTATCTCTTACCTCTAAATTATGTTTAGAAAGCTTGTGAATGATGGCATTGTGAATAAGTGTTCTTCCATGTCTATTGTCCTTCTTTATTGCCTATTTATAGGTGTTTTCAAGTTAGTTTTAGGTCTGAACTTGACCTATTTTTGCTATTAATTGATGATTGGTTTGAATTTTATAATTCCTCTTTATTTCATGTATTTTTTGATGAGCCTAATTTATGAAATACATATGCAAATTAGCTAGTTAGTGAGGTTATGTGAACAAAAATTATCTTATACTAAGTTTGTGTTTATTTCAAGCTTATGTGAGTGTCAATCAATTTGGTGTATAACCCTTTTAGTTTTATTATTCATCATATACCCTCTCTTTATCCCATTTATAAGTATAAATAGTAGTTTAGGTGATCTACCAAGAGGAATCCAACCTCATCTAGAGGTTCAACCTCACTACAAGATACCCACAACATGAGGTTACTCCAATATTGTAGTTGGGAGTGAGAAAGACTAAATAACTCTCCCACAAAGGTGAAATTTGAGGCTATAATAGTTTTTGGCATGCCTATTAGGACCAATTTTGAATAATATTGGTCAAGTTTGATGTTAGTTTGATCAATTTTCAATGGTTATAGCTTTCATCTTTCAGTATCTGATGACTCTAAAAAATACTCAATATTATGGTGGTAGACTAGTAGCTATCTTTCATGCCAAAGGTGACTACAAGTTTATCTTCTAAAGGTATTCCTTTTGAATTTGTTGAATTACCTTTAAACTTAGAAAAAAGGTTAAGATTTGTTAACACTCATCCCTACAAAGGAAAACTTCCTCCTAAACTAGTTTCTAAGTTTACCTCTACAAGAAGATGTTTTTGGGGTCCTTTCACTATCATGGCTACCCGTAGAGCTTTGAATTTTGTGGGCTTCAATGGTCAAAGTCATTTTGACCTAAATTATTATGAACCTATCCCAATTCCATCCCTTAAAAGTGTTCCTTAATTCATGAGAGACCAGTCTATAACCCCTTCTGAGCACCTTAGAGATATAGCCAACTTTTGCAATATTCATGAAATCACTAAAAAGAATGTGGATATCAGGTTGTTATAATTATATTTAAAAGGAAAGGACCTAGATTGGTATATATACCTTACTTATAACTCCATCACATCATGGGATAATTTAGGTGCTACTTTGTGTAAAAGGTTTGAAGACAAGAGTGACTACTTGTCACTTGCTAAACAATTAACTACAATCAGGAGGGTTCCTCATGAGGTTATGTAGGATTTCAATAATAGGTTTCAAAATACATGGGATATTATTATAATCTATGATATTCATAATAATAACTATGCTTTCCTTTACTATCTAAAATCTCTCAATAGTGATATTTTAGTAATAATTCAGTCTATGGGAGAAACACACTACTAGATTCTTATGAGGTGGCAATCAGAGTAGAGAATAGTCTAGTATAAGATAGAAAGGTTACAAATAAGCCACCAATGCCTTTTTTCCTAAGATTTAACCATTTCCCATTGATATTACTCCCCTTGATACCATTCCTCCTATGTCAACACTTACTACCATACTTACACCAAAGTAGGAAAAGGCTTTAACTAGTCAATCTAATGATTCCCAAAAACACAAGAACTTCCAAGAACTTAAGAGCATGTTTCCATCCTTAGGAAATGAATTGGTGAATGTGAATAGGTATAAACATTAGTTAAATATACCTTATAAAGTTTCATATTAACCTCATAAATTTTATCAAGCTAATAGGATACCCTACAAAGGAAATTTCCAAGGACAAGGGCAACCTAACTATACTAGGAAAAATAATTATAATCCTAATACTGTGAGTACCTCTAATACTTTGGTTCCTATTCATAATAACATTGGTAAATAAGGAGAGGGTAATATGCCTTGGAATTAGTCATTTGATCAATCCATTATCTCAAACACTAAGTTTAATTAGGATTTCAATTATCAATGGCAGTAGGGTGCTAGCTATGGATTTAAGCAAGCTCTTATGGCTCAGAGTGCAAAGGTACCTATGACGACAAAAAAAAAGAGCCTCAACAAGGCCAAGGGCCTAATGAAGGACCAAAATAATTAGGTGCTACAATGGTTAATTATGAGTAAGAAGAGTGATATGCATCCAATCAGTAGGCTATTTCTATCCAAGCAAACATTCTAGTGGTAACTAATATGAGGTTCAAAATAAGGAACATGGATGGTAATCAAGAAGTAGTCAAAGATCCTCCTACTATTAATACATTAATATCAAATCCAAATTAACATATTATTTCTCCAAGTGTTCCAATAACTCAAAGGAATTAGAATGAAAGGAATGCCTTTGTGCCCCAAAGCTCACAAATTCAAAACAAATATGTGGTTCCCAAAGCACAAACAAAAGTTAGTGGCTTACCCATCAATATTGTTGAACAAATGAAAAAGTCTAATGTGAATGTGCCAATGTGGGACCTAATTTATATTCCTTGTTAGGTGGATATCCTTCAATATTGTTTGTCAAAGATCAATGTTTCTGAGAAGCCACTAAGCAAGGAAAATGTGGTTCTCACCAATACAACCAAAGGGCCTAATGAAGGACAATCAATCAAGGTGGTCAAACCTCCTCTCTTATACATTTATGTAATCATTGGTGACTCCTTGGTACAAAAATACATGGTAGATAGTGTATAAAGTACTTCAATGATGCTAAAGTCAATATAAGATCATCTTGATTTGAAGTATGAACCCTAATCTAAGGGATTTTTGTAACTTGATGGATCTTCTACCAAACTATCTAGTATTATCAAAGTTTTAAACTTGACCTTCCATGCTTATTCTAGTTTTTAAATGGCTTAGGATGTGTTGATTCTAGAGGTTTCTCCTCACATCTAAAATTGGGGTTATGTAGTAGAAGATTTGTCCTATATAGCTTTTAAGACAAGGTATGGGACCAAATTATCTATCAAAACTAAGCCTATTTCCAAATTACATGCTGATCCTTATGGTCCAAGTAGACCAAACATTAATTATACCATTATAGATGAATATGACCATTGGTCAGGAACTAGACACTCATCCTAAGGGGATACTTGATATGTTCTTAGATGAGTTATGGAGTGATAATTATCTACTTGATCCTTTGGAAGGTGTGGAAGAAAGAGACACAGGAGTTCATTTATTACATGAAGAGAATAAGCTCATTCCATCCCTCACTAGGCCACAAGAAGATGTTTGTGGTTTGTGGAAATTGTTCTTTGATAACTCAAGGAGTGAACATGGAATAGGTGCAGGTGTGATGTTGATATCTACCTCCAATTATAAGTACTTTTTATCTTATAGGTTATAATTTAGTTTCTCTTGTAATGCAACTAAATATGAGGGCCCTATGCATGGACTTTGATGGGATAGTAAAAGGAGAATCAATCAATTGCAATCATATGGTGATAGTGAGATGATAATACATTAGGTTAGAGGCTAAAACATGACCAAGAACCCCTTGATGAGGTCCTACAAACATATAGTGTGGGACATACTTGATGATTTTGAAGCCTTCAACATCCAAGTAATGCCAAGGGATAAAAATTAACATGTGGATAGGTTAGCAGTAATGGGGGCTCAATTTGATATCATAAACAAGTTAAAAGATTCTAAAGTACAACCACATGTAAAAGAGGTATTAAGGCCATCATTTTTAGATAATGAGGATCATTAGTAGATTTTTAGGAGTGATAACCATATTACTTGTCTTTTACAGTAGGATCTAGAGTTTCCCTCAATAAACCAAGGCAAATTTCAACATCAATATGAGGATCAGATTATTTAGCCGAGGTCTATCAAATTTCCTAAAGGATTGATTACCCTTGAAATTATTTTCTATGAGGGAGATCATACTAGGAAAGATAAGGCAGTGATGTCCATTGATGAAGAGAACTATGAAAGAGTCATTATCTTCAAAGAAAATATTCTCAAGCTTAGAAAGTTAAGAAATGAGGTAGAAAGGAATTCTTTTATTTAACTTTGTAAATAACATTTAGACATCTTTCCTTGGGAATACAGTGATTTGTGAGGCTTTGATCCTAAGATATCCCAACACACTATAGATTTGGAAGCCAATGCCAAACTTGTTAGGTAGAATAAAAGGCCTATCAACCCAATAAATTGAAGAGCTAATGAGGAAATAATTGACTAAATTGATTGATTCCAATATTATTTTTCCCTCAAGCACTCCTCATGGGTAGCTAACTTAGTACCTATGTTAAAGAATAATGGTGAGATCTAGTTGTGTGTTGCATTTAGGGACTTAAACAAGGTCTCACTAAACTATCATTACCCCTTACCATACATGGAGCAACTCCTTCAAATGGTTTCTACTTTAGAATGCTTCTCTCTTTTAGATGGGTACTTGAGATACAACCAGGTGTTGGTAAGAGAAGAGGACCAATATAAGATTGCCTTCTATCCTTGTATTATTCCCTTCTTCTTCTTGGGTAAGGATAATACCAATATAAAATTTATTCAAGGGATAATTTTCAATGAGCCATGGACATGGCTTTCCAAGGATTGCTAAATTAGATGGTGCTTGTCTACTTGGATAACATAATAGTGTTCTCCAAGAAGGCTAGTGAGTACTTGGATTAAGTGAGATTGATCTTCAAAATATGTAGAGAATATGGGATCTCATTAAATCCCAAGAAGCATGTGTTTATTTTCCATGAAAGAAAACTCTTGGGACATATTGTCTCAAACTAGGGGTTAGTTATTGATCGTAATAAAATAAATGTTATCTTGCAATTATCCTTACCCAAGCATAATAAGGGACTCTAGAGTTTCCTTAGGAAAATAAACTTCATGATAAGGTTTATACCTATTTTTGTAATCTTAGTCAAAAATATTAATACCATGCTAAAGAAGAATCAAGTATTCACTTGGTCAAATGAACGTAAATCAAGATTTGAGGCTATAAAGCAAACCATTTCCCAAGCATGTATGCTCATTAATCCTAATTTATCAAGGTATTTCATATTGTATGACTTTACCAATATTGATAATATATTAGCTATGCTAATGTAAAATAATGGTGAAGGACTTGTGTAGCCAATTGAATTTTTTAGTTAAGGGCTTGAAGGGTATGAATTAAGGTATATTTTTGTAGAAAAACAAGTCCTTGGAGTGATAATAATCCTTAATTTTTTTAGACCAATGCTCTCCTATATAAAAATATATCTTATGGTGTCTCATCTTAGAGTGAGATACTTCCTTCTTAACAAAGACATGGAATATGACATGGAGATAAAGATAACTAATCTAATGAGAGGCAAAGGCTTGTGTGATAAAATGGTTTATGACCTTCAATAAGATAAATAGGTTATCTTGGTGACACAAGACAACTCATAAATAGATGCACCCCCACCTCACACTAGTAGCTCTAGGATATGACAAGATTTTTATAATAGGTGAGTGCCCACAAGGTATGGATACAACAAAGAGAAGTTATTTTAGACTTTAGTCTAAACCTTATGCATTGGTTGATGGGGTTATATTTGGAAAGGACCTCAATGGAGATCTTCTAAGGTGTATAGATGATGACCAACTGACTAAGCTCTTAGACAATTGCATGATGGGCTTGCAGGATGCCATTTTAATCTAAGGACTACAATAACAAAAGTGATGAGAGATGGTTATTATTGGCCAAAAATCTTCAAGGATGAATATGCATGGGTGATAAAGTGTCAAAAGTGTGCCCTCTTTATAGGTAAACAAATATTGGTATCCCTTTCTCTCAACCCAATTTAGGTTAAAAAAACCTTCATGTAGTGGAGTTTAGACTTCATATGAATGATAAATCCACCTTCCAGTGAAGGACACAATTAAGTAATCACTGATACTGATTAATTGACTAGGTGGGTAGAGACAATTTCTCTGAAAGAAGCCAATGAGATAGCAATGTTAGACTTCTATGATAGCATAGTAAGGATCTTTGGTGTATCATTAATAGTTTTAGATGATTCCTTAGCATTTGTTGGCATGAGGATAAGTGATTGGGAACTTTAGCTGGGCATATACCTTAGTACATCCTCCAATTATTACCCCCAAGGTAATGGACTTGCAGAGTCAACAAACAAAAACTTGTTAAGGATCATCTAGAGGACTATGGAAGAGAATCAAAGAGTGTGTCACACAAAGTTAAGGAAAACCTTATGGGATGATAGAGTGCATCCCAAATTTGACATTTTAAACTCACCATTTATTCTTGTATGTGGGACGAAAGCCAATTTTCCCATCTCTCTTGAGTTACCTTCCTTGGAGTTAGCCCATCAACTTGAGTTGATCGAGAGTAAACCTATGAGCATGAGGATGGTAGAGCTCATGGAGCTTGAAGAAATGAGAGAACTTGCAATGAATACACTAGAGTCACATCAACCCCAAGTCAAGAAAGCCTTTGATAAGATATCCATATAAAATAATTTCAAATAGGGGGATATAGTCCTCAAGTGGGATTCAGATAAGGCCAAGCTAGGAAATTATACCAAGTTTGACAACTTGTGGAATGGTCCTTATTTGATCCATAAATGCAAATAACATAATGATTTTTAGCTTGCCCAATTAGATGGAGAGGTATCACCCATCCTAGTCAATTGGATTCATCTAAATCCTTTCTATTAGAAGAGTTTGCATCCATTGTATATATTGTACATTTTGTATAAGTTTTCATGTTTTCTTCTAAGTGCCTTATGCACATCTTTTAGTTGTGTGTTCCCTTCCATAAGTGCCTTGGGCACAATTCTATTTTTATTTCTTATTGTCCTTATTACTTTAAAATTAGGTTTTTATAAATGGAAAACCTTATATCATTTTCATGTCAGTTGGGAAGGAAAGACTTATGACCCTGTATGCCTAATGGATTAGATAAGGAAACTAATATGTTGCATATTAGGCATGCAATCCTATGAGGTCACCATAAATGTTGGCAAAAATTGGCCTACATACAATACTTTTTCCTAGATGGATCAAGCCACTCTCTTGGACCTTTCAGTAACCTTCTACCCCCATGACTAGTCCCTTTCTAGTCTTGACTTGATGATGTAGTGCAGTATTCTAGGAAGTCCTAGTGTGGTGTGAGAAGTTGAGTAGAGTTATTTTTAAGTGGATCATCTAATGATGGAAATAAAATATAGACATCAATACTCTAACACAAGTCACTTTAAAGATTTTGAAACACTTTAAATAAGATTTAAGGTGAATTTGGTGATTCTAAGGAAAAGGTCTAGAAACAAGTATAAAACTATAAGTAAAGGATTCAATAGGTTTCCATGGTAATCGAGCATTCAGGGGAATGAAGGAGGTTTTCACAAAGTCTTAGATATTCTAAAAAGCCAAAAAAAAGGCCTAAAGAAGCTATTATGTCCAAAAGACCCTTAAAAGTGCATTAGATGACTTAAGGATCCTCAAAATAAAATATTCAAGTGAAAAAGTAACCTTTTGAGGAATTAAAATTGGTTTTGACTTCCTCCCACCTCATTATGGTGTGTTTTACCCTTTTATACATGTTTAAGGTCATTTGAAGTCATTTGGAGTGGAGGAGAGGAGTTTAGGAGCAAATGGATTTATTTTGGAGCCTTTTAGAGACTTAACAAAATAGGTTTTTGAAGATTTTTATTGATGCAAGAGATAAAATATCATATTCAAGAATTCATGGTGTCCCTAATATCCTCTTATAGGCCTTTGAAATCATATTGCAACATAAGAACCAATATAGGAAAGGAAAGACTATTGGCTGCAACTAAACATGAAATAGGTTTTCTACCATTAATAGAGGTCCAATCATTTCATAAGGTTTGCATACAGAAATAAAGGTCATTTAAAACATAAAAAATCTTTCCCAAGTGTTGGATTAAATAGGTAGACTTTTGGTTCTTCATGCTAGGGAAAAACCATTTTGGGTAGTTTGGGATAACTTTAGGAGAGCCTCAAGTTTTCACTCAATACAGTTAGAGGAGAGGGAGTTGGGCCATAATATTTTAAGAAATTATAGGGACCCTAATGGCATTATAATTTTTTTAATTTGTGGTCTATTTTATCTCCCTGTATTTATAAACAATCGCTAATAGTTTAGGGGTGTCTAGATGGCCTACTCATCCAAATAGGGCCATGATTTCCCTTATTTCTTCACTTAAAAATTAAATGAGAAAGAATGGTTTTATAGGTGTTTTTTAAAGGTCAAATAGGACCCATTATAATTTGTTTCATAAGCTAATTAATCTTTGGAAGGTACTTATGGCATAAAACCTATTTTCCTTGTTACTCTTGTGAAATGGTCATTTGATGAGTTTTAGAGTAGAACCTAGGTTAGAGAGATAATTTACCTCCTCATACTCATGCCAAATCAGATTACTCAAGTGATATTGATCATCAATCCCAAATAATTCATAAAAACCTTGATGGGTCAAATAAGGACTAGTATAGCCTTTGCAATCTCCATCTATAACCATGGTTTGAGGAAGAAGGAAAGGAATCAATCCCTTTGGGGGTTTTGGCTCAATTTTCTCTTCTTACTAAGTGTAAACATATATAAATCCAATAAAGTAATTGGTATTCACCTATAGGACAATGATCTAGTTCATAATTGGTGATATTCTTAAGGTCAAAACTTAGTCATAATTACATTTTATGTTATAAGGTAACCTACAACCATAATAGACCAAGGAGAGATCAAGCATGATTTAATGAAGTCTATAATCCATTTTAAGATTTAGTGAAATTCAATAGGAGATCCTAAGTAAATTAAAATGATCAGATTGTGGGATAAGGCCACCATTATCTAGTTAAAAACATGTTTCTCAACTCTCTTCTTACTCCCACTTACAATCATGGTGTTTTAATCTCTGAGCATGGTTATGGATATGTGTTTAAGATTTTTTAAGGCATGGGAAACCTTATTAAATAATAAAAAATCAATCCAAATTATCAAGAGACACAAAATAATTGTGATAGCCATATGTAACACACATTAATAGTCAGCCCACGGAATAGGCATATACAAGTGCTTGGAAGGAGTCCATCATGTTGAGATAGAGAATTTATTGATTTTAGGATCCTTATGATTTAAGAGTTCCATTTTAAGATATTAAAGTGGTATAAACCTTGTTGTAAGTTTATATACCATAACCATATTGATCATTTCACACTCACTACCTTACATGCTACTATAAGTACATCTACAAACCATACACATAGACTTGAGGTGGTGGTATAGAAATTTTCTAATGTGTCTTGAAGTCTTAATAAGATAATTGAAATATGGTTATACATTTTTAACCAAGTATGGGATCACATATCATGCATGTTACCTAAACTCATACCCACTGCATGTATACTTGTAAATGACCACCTGTATGTGGCTTGAACATAGTCATGAAAGAGTTACAAGGAGGATATTGACATGTTTTGGAACATCCTTGAGGTTTTTGGATGTTATAAAGGTCATGACACCATGTTTTAATCAATATAATATCAAACATAAGTGAGGAGTCACTTCAAGAGTTGATGACTCTGAAATTAAGGATAGTTTCTCTAAAGCATAAAAATAAAGCACTCGCCCCTTTTTTTGATGCCATATAGGGTTTTGGTCTATCCAAATGTACTCATATTTTATCCCCAATGTATAGGTATAATCATAAAAACTATGGAGGGTGTGTGATAGGAGGAAAGAGGTTTTTGAATATCCCCAAGATGCACACTTGTTCACTAAAGTTTGTCAGTATTGTCTACAAGTTGTGAACCTTAAATGACCTCAACATCCCAAATTTGAAAATTAGGCATATATTCATTATTGGGTGGAATTTTTGAGTTTAGGAGCACTTTTTGGTCTAAATTTCATCAAATAAGGTTTTAATTTCAGGTTTTGGATCTTATCAACACCTACAAGTGTCCTTTCCCTTGAGACTACTTACCTACTGTTAACTATGGGGTTCTACAAGTTGATGACACAAACCTAAGAATGAAAACCTAATATATAAGGAAAAATAAAAATTCACATATGCCTCCTAAGAAATTTAAATTATTCCAAGGGTAGATGACATAGATTTTAAGGGTGATGTCCACCTATAGGACCCCTACACAATTAACTGTAGTTGATTATGGTAGACAATAAGCAAGAGATGGTGTTATATATGTTCATGACATCATGGGAATGATATAGATAGATAAAAATGAATTAAATTTTTTAAATAACACTAAAATAGGGTATTTATGCAATGCATTAAAATTCTAACCATAATATGCACATATAGGGGTCAACCTCTAGGCAATATACATAGTCCATGCAAGGATTGTTTAAAGGGGTCTGTGGATGTGTGAGAGAGAAAAGGTTTATAAGAATGAAATAAGGTTTATTAAATAATAATTGAAAATGAATAAGGAGGATAAATAATTAATAGTTACCCTTTGATTCTGGTGAATATCTTAAACAAGAATCATTGCGTT
Organism: Torreya grandis; assembly: GCA_037957365.1. Taxonomy (NCBI): domain Eukaryota; kingdom Viridiplantae; phylum Streptophyta; class Pinopsida; order Cupressales; family Taxaceae; genus Torreya; species Torreya grandis. The sequence continues at coordinate 109,795 of JARHVA010009457.1, read as the reverse complement.
GAACAACACATAGGCCTACTCAGCCATACCCCTATTACATAGTCAACAATACAAAAAAGGAATGTAAAAGATATATATAAAGTGAATGAATATGGTGATAGGAAAGGTTTATAGTTATATTATATGGAAAAACATTAATATTTCCTCAAGGGAATTTTGGAAAGTTTGGTAGATAAATTGTCTGGTCTATACCTTGCATAGTCAATGAAAATACACATAGTCTTATGAGTTTTTATAATTTGAAGCATAGAATGGATAAAATAGGGTGTCTCACCTATTATAAAATGTGTATGGAGTATAAATAAAAATATTAGTGGTGTTTTTTATCCTTAAAACACTCAAAACTTGAGATATTGAATTTTTAAGCCTCTTAGCCATGTGTGCATGCAACAAACTGTAAAACTAGGGGTTGGGTGGTAAAATGAGTTTTCACCATCATAACTTGATAAAATTTTATATTATGGGAAAATTTTAAGGTATTGTAAATGAATAATTTAGTTTCAGACTTGTAAAATCTTTATATTATGGATTTTGATTATTGTGTTGTAAGATAGGGCTAATTAGGCCTAAAAGAGGCTAATTGGAATGTAGAGGAGGCTAAAAATGATACCTAGAAATATAATGAGATAATTAAACTTAATGAGGAGTTAAAGGGGAATATATGGTGATATAATATATTTTAATATTTTAAATAAATGCTGTAAAATGGTCAAACCAAGGAGAAATGTCCAAACAAGGGCTACAAGCCTTAAGAACCCAAGATGAGCCTTGTATGTTAAATGGGATGTTAGAGTGAGTTTGATAACTTGAAATGGATTAAGGAAAGTGTAATGAGGTCACCTAAAACCATCCATGATAAAATTTTGAGCTCTTGAAAATTAATCTAAAATCTGACCCTTGAGACTAAAGGAGGTTGCCAAGTGAAAATCTAGTAAAGGTAAGAGACTTGGAGTGATGGAATGAGAGGAGATAAATAAGGTGGGTATAATGATCTTATGAAAATATCATAAGGTAATTGGTTTTCCATTCCATGGATACCTACCACAAACTTCAAGTAAACCTACAGTCACCAAGCAAAGTCATGTTCCAAGCATGGTGAAGGATATGAGGTAGAGTTATTATAGAGGTTCATACTTGAGAGGTTGTTTCATGAAGATATTCATGATGATTGTGATTTAATGGATACTAAAAATGGAGGAACAAACACTTTTACTCATAAACCACAAAATTAACCTATAGGAAACTAAAGAACATAGTCATGTTCCATGCATGAAGGATGGAAGAGAATGTAATGGTTTCTAAGATGGTATTATGATTAAAAGGATGTTTCAAAGGAACAACATGATGGAATGAGACCAACAAGTAATGAAAGAGGTGAAATCCAGTATATTCACATAGAAGGAGGGTTATGGCATATTATTTGATAATGGATATTTTGTTGTTCAAGTATGCTTCAAAAATTAAGTGAAACTAATGACTATCCTATGTTTTAAGGAACATTTCAAAATAGTATCAAGTTTAATTTATAGTATAGGGTTTAATGCAAGAATGAAACTATTTGTATCCCTTTTCTATAATACCTATAGCCATTCCTTGAAATAGTACTAATTTTAAGTTGGTAAGGATTGTTCAAACACAGTGGTCTTTAGAAAACATTGGTGTCCAAAAGGTGGTTCAAGAGAATGAATAGTGTGAACAAGTCAAGCATGCTAGGAGAGGCTCCAAAAACTACCCTACAACCATCTACTTAATGAAAAACACCTATAGCCTTAGGAATATAGGCTTGTCAACTATCTATAGACTAGATGAGGTTGAAGGCACAATGGCTCACTATTTTAGATTCATCCCATGATTATGAAAGAATCACCTAAGTAAATGTGAGTGAGACCATAGATATCAAAGAAAGGAATCCAAGAAAAATAATCATTAACCATAAATGGATCATCACCTATAGTAAAGGGAAAACACATTCATAGGGGTTTTTCTTAGGACAAAGGTTTATGAAGGTCAACCTATCTATTATGGTGATTCATGGAGTTTATATGATCAATCAAGGTTTGTGTACTGAAGACATTAGGTCAATGGGAAAAAATCCATCCTATAGATATTAATCAAGGAAATCACCTACATTAATTAAATCCAAAGGGTTATTATGACTAATAGCCATGTTTCAGACATGAGTAAGGATGATGAACTCAGTGATCTCTAATGAAGTTATGCCTAAGAGGATAAGATTTATAGACAACATGATGGATTTGGGTCATTATGAATTTGGAGAGGGTCACCAAATCATGTTTTAAATGTTAGATTCACCTCAATAATCTCCATCTATAGTCTTTTTATACACAATCTCCTTTTCAAGATTAGCATTGATAGTGTGAAGGTGGTATAAAAGGCTTTCATGTTCAAGGAAGCGTATTAAGGGAGGAAGGGGGTTGATAATAATCATTATTAATATAGTAAAATCTTTAAGTATATGTTACAGTAATCCCAAATAATCATTACCATCACCTACATCACTGAGCACATAGGCATCCATGGGTTTTCCTTGAGAAACTTAAGTCATACATGAGTTGCATGAAGGTTGAACACAAACCAATGAAGGGTAAAATCATGAAAGAAAAGGTATTAGTGAAATTTTAAAAGAAAATTAACTTTGTTATAGAATAAACCAAGGCCAAAATGGGAATAAAACTCAGTTGTAAATTTTGACCAAGTAGGCACACGTCACTAGCTTTTGCTAAAATGGGCATACAGGCCTAAATATGCATGATCCAATCACAAAATTTGGTGGAGAGGATAATTATGACCTATTAAACATATTAAACATATCATTTAGGTTTTTTTTTAAAATGATAAATATTCAATATTTTGGTACAGTCAACCCTATGTCAAATCATGGTCAACATTAGAGAATGCCTTGGAGGAATTAGTCATTTTGGTGCATCTACAGGTTGAGTCAAAGTAATAAGTTTAGTATGAATGGTCTCCATCACCAATAAAATAATCCCATGTGATAGTAAAAATAATATTAAGAGTGAAAATACCATATATTTTGACACAGTCCCCTTGCAGTCAAGAAGGCAACCATTAGAGGCTAGTTGAAGTTTTGTCAATTATGGATGCTAAGGAGTTTAGGCCTTGGAGAGGTCTTAATAAAATAGAATATGATGTTGTAAAACTATATTATCCTATATAAGTAATAAAACTAAGGTGTTTAAAGAATTTATTTTTAATATTATCCTACATAATTGATCACATTTAGGGGTTTCAAGTAAAATATTGAAGAAAGACAAATTTAGACATGGAGGAAGCATGTAGGTAGCTCAAGGTAAATTTTGGTAAATAAAGGTATATAGGACAAGGTACACATAAAAGACTTGAAAATTTATAATATTGGTAATCATGACCTAATATACCTATCCATCACCTTGGGAGAGTCATATGACAAGTGAAAGTGCCTGCTATTTATACATAGTCCCCTTATGTCTCATAAGGGTCACTATTCATGCAGGCATATTTTTTGGATTTTTAAGGTGTGTTTGAGGTTTACAAGATTAGGTAATTATTTTAAAATAATTTTTATATTATTTTAATCTTATTAAAAATTATTTAAGGGTGTTCACACTCCAAACTTTATACAAAGCCTACAAGTAATCTCAAAACCCCACAGGTAGTCTCAAAAGGCATAGAGGGCAAAGTTGATTTTTGATAATTTGGAGAGGTGTTATGAGATTTTTTAAGTGTAATTAATGTTTTATAAATATAATAAGATCATTCAAATGGTCAAGTTTGTCCTTTGGATAAATTTGAGCTTTTTAGGCTTAAAACACTCAATTTTATCCCTTCTTCAGATGCTCATTTCTTTCATACCATGAGGAGTTGGGACAAGTGGTTCTATTATGTTTTAATTACCCATAAATAATTTAAATTAATTATTTATTAAGGTTTTTTAAGGTCCTAAGTTTTATGAACATTCATTTAAAGTGTAAACATGTCTAGAATGCTTGCAAACCTTGTAGGTAATCATCTTTATGTATGTATCTTTTCATACCTTCTATATGGGATCCCAATATTTTAAAGGATTTTTAAGGGGTATATTTAATATATATATATATATATAATATATATATATATATATTATATATATATATATATATATATATTATATATATAGAGAGAGAGATAGAGAGAGGGAGATAAATAATTTATGGAATGTGTGTCTTAATTTTATGAATAATCATCTTGAATATGAGCCTGATTGAGCTTACAAAAGAGATTTTTGACCAATTTTATGTTTTTATACTCATAAGTCAATAAAATGGCCTATAATTTATTGAAACCCACATTAAATTTGTATAATACTCCCTATGGATCTTGAAAAACCTATTTTGTAGAAGAATCTGACACATTTGGGTGCCTAGGAGGCCTGAAATGGCTAAAAAATAATTAATTTTGTAGGTATTCCAAGAGATAAATGTTATAAATCCATGGAAGAGGTATAATGGGGAATAAAAAATAATTATATGGAACTGGGAGCTCTTAAAAAGGGTTTTAGGGGTGCCTTGCTAAGCTAAAGGGTCAAAAACCTAGTTTTTTGACATTTTATGAAATGTTGTAAGTTTAATGGTGATTTATACCATTATTAAAGGTCTTGAAGGTTTTAAAAATCTTTATTTTATTATTCATATACATTCCATGGATGTTTTTAGGTATTCTATAGGTATAGAAGTGGTTTGTAGGGTGCCAAATGGCTTTGGGAGCAGGTTTTAAGGTAGTTGGTTGAAGGTGGCTCGATCTCATGACCTCCATCAATGAGGTCTATGAGAGTTATAGGTTTCATGGAGTTTATTTCAAGTTGGAAAATAAAATTGAAGTTTAAAATAGAATAAAATATCAAAAACCAACTCCAAGACTTAGCCTCCATGGTCAATTAAGCATTTTATGCTAAGTCAACTAACCTATTCTCAAGCACCTTCTAAAAGAGCAAGTGGAAGGAGGGCGTAGAAGTCCAAGAGGAGATTTTTGAGGTAGGAAATTTAAAGTGGATAATTCAATTATTTTTCAAATTCTTTGGAGACTTTTCCTTTTTAGTGGATCATGACATCATCATCCTCAATAAGTTCTTGTCTTCTATTGTGTTTCTAAGCCAATAGGAGTGCTTGAAGACTATTTGGGCTAATGAATGTTAGTTTTTTGAGGAATAATTAGTTTTAATTTATCAAAAGGTGGCTAATAATCCATGAAAGTGGTTGTGTCTCATTTATTGAATTATGTTTGCTTGTCTCTTCTCTCTCTCTTCCCCTTTTCTCTGATATCTCCCATTCTCCGCCATTTTAAAATCATATTCTCATTTGACAAGGATAAAATCTATCAAAATTTATAAGAAATAAATTTTTAAGTAATAAATATATTATTTTTCACCTATCTCTTACCTCTAAATTTTGCTTAGAAAGCTTGTGCATGATGGCCTTGTAAAGAAGTGTTCTTCCATGTCTATTGTCCTTTTTTGCCTATTTTTAGGTGTTATCAAGTTAGATTTAGGTATGAAATTGATTTATTTTTTCCATTAATTGATGTTTGGTGTGAATTTTATAATTATTCTTTACTTCATGTATTTTTTAGTGAGCCTAGTTTATGAAATACTTATGCAAATTAGTTAGTTTGTGCGGTTGTGTGAACAAAAATTGTCTTATGATAAGTTATTGTTTATTTCAAGCTTATGAGAGTGTCAATAAATGTTTTGTAACACCATTTTAGTGTTATTAGTCATACTATACCCTCTCTCTATCTCTTTTCCAAGAAAAATAGTAGTTTAGGTGATCTACCAAGAAGAATCCAACCTTTTCTAGAGATTTAACCTCACTACAGGATACCCACAACCTAAGTTTTCTCTAATATTGTAACTAGGAATGAGAGAGCCTAAATAACTCTCCAACAAGGGTGAAATTATACACTACAACAAGACCTAAATTATGTTCGACACTTTTCCACACTGATACTATTTTAGAGCTATATAGTGTAATCCTTGGAATATCATGCAAAATATTAATGGGAGATACACTCATTACTAATTATGATTCTCTAACATGTTAACAAGATATTGTGATGATCACCATTTCAAATAAAAACATAATCAAAACATAAGATCACAAATTAAGGAATACTCCAAGAAGGACATTTAATATAGTTATGATTGATATCAATCATACAACACCTATGATACATTATGATGGATTAGATATCTCTACATAATGACATACCACTCCAATTGGTGGTTTATCTCAAAATGTAGTAGATGGATATAACACTTATGAAATAACTCTATGGGAACTTTCCTCTATTAAAATTATTGATTAGTTACTTGTATTTTTCTTGTATATATAACATCTATTCTTTTACTTCATTACTACTTATTCTATCCCAAATTTTAAGCTTTCTTCTAGACCTTGATTTTATTTTCATTTTAGGCACTTTCCCTCTTAGTTTTCAAATCCAATTAGAAAAATCCAAAAAACCTATCTTACAATGCTTCCAATGATAATTATTTATGGAAATCAACTTGTTTGATATTACATGTCTATCATGTTATGGATTTATTTTCACTTTCATGATCACATTTTTATATTATTACATGAGCACACATACTCTCTTACCCATTGATGAACATACATATTTTTATCCATATTAATCATTTGTGATACACTATTATTATTCATCTACACATATAATGGGGGTATATTTATTACTTTCCTTCTTACCATACTATGATTTATCACCTTATTATCAATTTTTCAAATCCTTCCCATTTATTCTATTTTTAGAACCTTGCTTCTTAGAAAATTTTCAAATATATATTTTAAATATTTCATAAATTCAAAAAAATATATATGAAAAAATACAAAAAAACATATATGTCAAAAAACCCAAAAATTAAAAATATTTCCAAAAAAATAAAAATATTTCCAAAAAATAAAAAATTGAGACCTAAAAAGTATTTTAAAATGTTGCTAGCTTACTTATTTACATATGTTATTTATTTCATGTCAAGTAGATAACATATTTTAATTTTCAATCCACAATTTTTTTCACGAGGTGTGTGAGTGTGATACAAGAGATATTATTATATGGTTCTTTAATGTTAAGCTTCCTTTTCTACCCAAAAACCTTTGTAAGTCAAGGGGCCTCTTTTCATTCTCTGTGAAAACTTCAATAGGTTGTATGTATCCAAAAATATCTAAATGTTTAGCTATATATCATATAAATATTTTTATAATCACTCATAATATACATAGTGTTAAATGGATATACTATTTTATTATAATGACATTGATACATATGATTGATCTAGACTAGTCTCATTGTCTTTATGTTTCTTTCTTACTTTATTACAAGATAAGATGTGACTTACTTGATTATTATATATATACCTTAGCATTTTTTATTTTTTTATTTGTGTGTGTGTGTGTGTGTGTGTGTGTGTGTGTGTGTGTGTGTGTGTGTGTGTGTGTGTGTGTGTGTGTTCATGATTATATTTCATGACCATACCATTTGTGTGTGGTCCTTAGACTTATGTGTTTATGCAACATTCACGTGTCCTTTGTATGTGTCCCTTAGGTTTTATGCATGACATTATATAAAAATTATGTGACATTATATGCCATTACTTGTTTGATAATTACATGTTACTATTGTACCAATATTCATATCATAAATTAATTATTTTACTAGTCTTTCTTTTGCCATGATAGATATCATGCACATCATGTTTATGTACTTCAATGTTATATTTATCTAACACATGTTTCATATAAAATTCAATTATCTATTCAATATTATGATTCAATACAATTCAAATATGATAATACATGATTACGAATTTTCATAATTCTATTTTTAGATTAGTGACTTGTAGACTAAGTCTTTCATCTCAAAATGGGTGCAACATAATTGGCTTGTCTTGAGAAATCAATTCCTCATGATAAAATTTAAAATGTAAGTCATTAAACAATTTTCATAATTATAATATGATTAAAGAAAAAATAGATTATGGTGGCATGTGACATACATGTGCACTCATTTTTATAGTACAAATTCACATATAAGTGATGCATATGCATAAATAGGAGAAAAAATAGTTACAATTACAAGTTATAGGATTCTAAAAGTTACAAATTTCAATTGGCATTCAATATCAATTCAATATAGCTACATGGGCATGATAGTCATTCATATTCATATTTCTACATAGATTTTTTTTTAAGTTTAAAAGTTTCAAAGGTATAAAATTTCTAATGGAATCTATATCCATATGTAGTGGAGTGATTCATATCAATTTTTAAAGTGTGCCACATTAGAGTCTAGTGACACTCAACATCTATAGTTGCACTTTTAGTGAGACACATTTGGTATTTATACCCATTTAATTGTTTTAAAAGTACTCTACATAGTTAAATGAGAGTTAAATCATAAAATCTTTCAAACTCACGAGATTTCAAAGGTTCTAAACTAAGATTTTATTACTCTCAATTCACCATAGGTTCATCATTTCTACAAATGCCTCAATAAGGGGGTACACACTTCTCCACTTCAAGTTACAAGTTAATTATATTATTTACTATTTTAGGTGTATAATTTCATTTCTCTCATTTTAAATTTTGAATTTAATGTTTCATATTTTCAATTTTAAAAATATGAACAATAACTACTTTTAGTGGCATTGTTATAGGTTTTCATTGAAGCATCTTTCACTATCAAGCTTCATATCAAAATAAAAAGTGTGTATACACACACTTAGGTTTTTATATCCTTTACTCTAGTAATTTCACTTTATAGCATAACTAGAATAAAGTGAGGGAAAACTTAGACACTCAAAGTTAATTAATAATTTTTGACAAAGTTTAATCTTGACATCCTTACCTTGTTTATCCTATTCCTCATTCTATTAACTTGGAATATATATGGGAGCATTAATTATTGTATTTACTACCTTAAAATCAATCAGAACATCATTCATGCATCCCTATTATTATTACATAGTCTTGTTAGCCAAATCTTAATAGTATCTATATTTTTGGGATAAGAGTATACTAGATAGATAAGGCCACACTATGGCCTTATCTGCTAGTCTGATCTTGTCCCTTGCACTCCAAAGGTAATAATTTAAATTTGAGACATTTTATTTTTCCCCTATGGTTCTGTTATAAATTTAGGATAATGTAAATATTGAAATTACTCCTCTATATAATAATATCAAGGCCATTCAAAATACATCTAAAAATCATTAGGCAATTCCACTGCACATTGAAAAAAGGGCACTAATATATTCAATTCAAATTCTAAAGTATTCTAATAGTCCTAGTCCAATTTTAAAATTATTTTATTGAAAGTCAAGGGTACTCATTGTCAAACATTAAAGTCAATATATCTATTTGAATTCATATATCAAATAACAATATTCACATACTCACCCTAAAAGGGAGAACTACATCAACCTAAATCCCTTTTGGGATATCTATGCAACACTTAGATTACATAGGTTTTTCTTAGGATATATTAGCTATTACCCTTGCTTGATTCCACCATTTTTTATTTTATCTCAATTATGTTTATGTACATAATCTAGAGTTTTTTATTATTTTAGTTATTTCATGCATTGCATCAATACACATAGTCAAATGGTAGACTCTCATAAATAACTATAGGTACCTATTGTCACCAAATATTTCAACCTAGAATAGGCTATTCAAGCCTCTTCTATATTTGAAAAATATGGGAACACTTCTATGTATATAGGTATACCTATAGTGTAAGTGAGCCTCTATATTTAAGGGATAAATCTTTGAATGTGTCCTGAAATGCTTATCACTTAAACTAGTGCTTGCTTGTGGGAAAAGAGTTAGAGTTTACATGAAATAAACCTAGTCTAACAAGGTGATACACCAAGATGTTTTACACATGAACATCATACTTCATTCACTAAGAATAAAGACATATAAACTAGTTTCTAAGTCCTATAAGGTTTATAACATGAATGTTTCAATATAGAAGTGAGATGTATAAAGCAACACAAGGCAAATGAGTTAGAGGGTAGATTACACACTCTAAAGACAATCATACACTTAAAAGGAGCCTAAAAAACTTGAATACACTCTATATGACCTATTATAATAAGAAACCCTACATAAAATTGAAAGGATAAGGGAAGAGAGGACAGCAAATTTGTTAGAGAGTTGTCAAAGATGTCATGGAGGTGTCTAGGTGAGTAGATGAAGTACCTTGATACTCTAAGTGATAATGACAAATTATGTAATGTGCTTGTCCTAATATGCTTGAAGTATGCTTGGTTGATATTAAGTCTTAGAATGGTTTGATATTATTAGAGATGAGTCTAAAGTATTCATAATGTGCAAGGGGTCCTATTTGTGGTAAAGTATTATTGGATAGCTCGTGTACATGAGTTAAATTCACCTAGTTCTTCATTTTGTTCATCTAGTCATAAATGGGTATATAAAAAAATATGAGTAGGAATTTTTATGTCATCATATCTCACACATGTGAGGCTTTGAGGATCTACTTGATATATGGATGGATTATCCCCTGTGAGGAGATCACATGGTTCAAGTTTCAGATCATGCGACTAAGTGCAACCAAAGTTACTAAGGTGAAAATTTGGTCCCTAAAAAAATTGCACTATGTTTCAACACTCAGTAAATTTTCAAAGGGAGATATAACTATACAAATTTAATTTCATCAAATATCAAAGATGCAAAATGAATTTAAGCTCAAGCATGTTATTTGTGTAAGTACAAGAAAGAGCTGAGTAAGTAGTTTGGTGATCACATATCTCACATGAGTGGATGTTTTAGGAAGAAATAGTCATATGGGTTTGTTTTTTATTTTTCATAGTGTATATGGTTAAAATTTGAGAACATGAAAATGATTGAGGTGAAATATATGATCATGTAAAGTTAGCCTTCTAGGCAGATAGAAATGGTCCCCATACTTAGTCTAGTTTTTCTCGATGTTAAAGATCAGGACCAAATAGAGATCTAATGGCTTAAGGGTGATCATATAGTAAAGATAAATGGTGTGAGTTAAATTCAAATGATTCAAAGTGTTTATTGGTTAATAATTTAAATATTGACCTCCTTATAAAAGGATCAAGGGAGCATGTTTTTTCTAAGGTGTCATGAAGTAGCGAGATGAGGACAAGTGTTTAAAGTTTAAAGTTGAGCAAAGGTAAAGATCAAGATTCTTATAAGATCAATGATGAGTGGATGTTTGTACATATATAGTTAAATGGTGTCTATTGAGAGAGATTATTTTAAGGTTTCTAATTTTTAACATAGGTAAATATCGAGATATTTATAGGAGATCGATGGAGTGCATTGAGTCAAATAGTCAAGAGGAAGATCCAACGATGAGAGATGAAACGTAAAGGTTGATATAATTAAAGGAAGATCAATGATGAATGTTTAATATGAGTATCAAGGATATGATATGAGGTCAAAGTGGTTGATGTTTAGCTATGATCGTTGGCATTTGAATATTCAAATTTGTAAAGGGAAAAACTAGTACTCAATATTTCACTTATAACGTTTGATACAAAATGAATTTGAAGGTGATGTAAAAATAAAAATTATAGAGGACCCCATGGAACATAAAAATAACCTATTTTAAGGGTATGAGTTTTTATAAAATCAAATATATTGATCACCAAATTTTACTGTGTTTGACTATTTTCTGAAGTGATTCAAAAAGGATGTTTGTTCTTGTTCTGATGTTGTTTCAATTTTTCATGATGTATTATATATTGGGGAGTGTTGTAGACTTCATGAGGATGATATATGTGGTATTTGGAGGTGTGATCCATCTATATTTTGTATGAAAAATTACTAAGAAGTTGTTTGTGTGTTCATTCATGGTGTTCCTATGTACAAGGTTACTAAGTGATTAGATTGAGCATACACAGATGTGAGTAAAGATGACTATAATAATTTGAGGATGTATAAGGAGACATAAGAATTGGACCCATGTATTTGAAATTGGTCATGTGTTCTCATTTTTCTTGATGAAGTGATAAATGGGTGAATATGTCTTTATGCGACCTATAAGATCTACAAAGGCCTAATTGAAAGGTGTAGCTACTTAAGGGTGACCCATGGATGTTATAGCTAAAATTTTGGGGATGGTATTGTGATATGGATTTGCATGTATGTCTAATGGTCTACCAAGATGTTGATATTCATGAAGGCTATATATATAGTGAAACCAAAGGAGATGGTTTCTAAATGTGAAAAAGGTGTGTATGTATGAGAGGAGTGAGCATTGACATGAAGAAGAGAGGAGAGGTAGCGTGCCTAGTGGATGGGTTGATGATTAGAGTAGATTAAGGAATATGTGTATGACCTATAGGTCATGATTATGATGTTATAATAGTACTCTTATAGGCTGAGGATGAGTGAAGAGGTCTAGAGTGATCCAAAAGGATGTTTTAAATGTCTTGAGAGTGAGTGAAGGATAAATGGTGTATGTGTGATCTTGGTAGATGATTTGAGAGACCAATCATAGTTTGGAATGAGTGAATTACCATATATTCATGTTTTTAATTTGGTGACAAAGTTTTTTTTGAGAAGTTAAGAATGATACAAAAGGTGAATCTAGATGCATTGAGTGTGTAGAGTTGAAGAGAGATGATATACTTTGTATCTCCATTAGATTCATAGGCAATCAATTTTCTAGGAGATGTTCTATTTATAGCTGTTGTTGTGGTTGCTCAAAATCTAGGGGGTTATATCTTCCTTGTAAGGTGAAACTTGCTAAAGGTATAGTTGTTATGGTAGCTCATCTAGATAGGTGTAGTAACTCGTGGGATTATAGCCTACCTAGAATAAGGGATGGTATTTATTTGATCAGTTTATACTAGTATAAATTATTTCTTGTTATTAATGAAAAGTAGTCTAATTGTAGGTTCTAATGGGTTTTCTCCCCCAAGAGGGTTTCCTCAATATGTCATGTGTTATGTGCTTGATCTTGCATTCTCTCTCTTTTTCATTGTTATGAATGATGTGTATGCTTCATAAATGCTTGTGATAACTAATTAAGAGTTTTTAAAAGGTTTGAAATTGAATTTGGATTATATGGGATCACTAATTTACCCATCCCCATCTCAATGATTGTACCTATAATAATTGGCATCAGAGCAGGTCCTTTGGAGGAAGCATAATAGCTTAAAGAGATCTTAAGTGATACAAAGATGAATAAATAGTTGAGGAAATAAAATATTGAGTTGAGTTCAATGTTTGAAAGTCTTGAAGAACATATTAGTCATATTGAAGAGAAATAATTTATAATGAAGGATGACATGGTTAAAGAAGTTAAGAGGGATAAGGATACTATCCAAGTTCTCAAAATTTAGATATAGGTTGTATGTTCAAGCACGAGAGATAAATAAGTTGAATATGATCAATTGAAGACTAATCTTGTTTCCCTAAAATATGAGAATGAAAAGGTCATAATAAAGATATATAAGTTAAACAAGATAAAAAAGAAGAATGAGAAGCTTGAGTATGTCAAGGAGAATGCAAGCATGGGTGGTGTGAAGACACAAGTGCAATATCTAGAGGTAACAATCAAGAATATATAGGTCATAATGAATAAATATCTCAATCAAAGGATGAAACAATTAGAAATTAAAAGTCATGAATTACTCAGATGTGACCTTATCCAAGGACAAAATGGATTCCATCTCAACCAAAAGGGTCAAGAATGAAAATTCATGGATCAATATTGATCAATAAAAAGGAGTTCAAATATGAACACTATCTTCAATGGGTATTTCTTCTCTTAAAAAATATTTAGTCATAGATATATGGATTTTTGTCTCTCTCCATAGATCAAAAAGGATCTCACATGCTACAATTGTAACCAACAAGTTCATATAGCTAAAAAATACAAAAGAACATTTTGGAAAAAGGATATACAAGTCATTCACACCATCAAATGGTTCAATGAGATTACGTCTAAAAAAGAAAAGAAGCAAAATCCAAACAATTCACCAAAGGAAGAATCATTTTTTATTCAAGTATCCTTGTACACTCAAGAAGATAAGAATAATAGATGGTTCATAGATAGTGAATGCTCAAATAATATGATAGGAGACAAGAACAAGTTTATCTTTCTTAAGAAGACCAACCCAGGTCTAGTTATATTTGGTGACAAAAAATATACTAACATGGTAGGCAAAGGTACTATTAGTTTGGAAAATGGTCATACTATGACTGAGAATGTCCTATATGTATAAGGTTTAAAACATAATATTTTAAGTGTGAGCCAAATGTGTAAGTAATGAAATGTTGTAACTTTTCAAGATGATGTATGTGAAGTAAGAAAGGAAAAATTTATAAAATTAGTTACAAATGTTTATAAAATAAATAATAATAGGTATGTATTCCATGAATCCAAGAAGGTGAAGTGCTTCATGAGTTAATTAGAATAAATATTGGTTTGGCATAGAAGGATTAGACATATAAATTTTGATAATATGGTCAATATCAGCTTAAAGGGGTTGGTAAGGCATATGCCTAAGATTTATAAGACACCTCATTCTCTTTGAAAGGAATGTATTCATGGAAATCAAACCAAGAAAAGATATAAAACTAATTAATTATCCACTATAGATCCATTGGAGTCGATCCACACTAATCTATGTGGACCTATGATAACTCAAAGTATTCAATGTAATATCTACTTCATGCTTCTCATTGATGATTTTACTAGGATGACTTGGATATTATTTCTCAAGTAAAAATCAAAATACGTTTTAAGATTTGTGGCATTCAAATATCTTGTGGAAAATGATAAAGGTTTAAAGATCAAGTGTGTGAGATTAGATAGAGGAGGTGAGTTTTGGTCACATAAGTTTGATGATTTTTATAAAGAATAAAGGATAAGAAGATAATATTCTACTATTAGAACACCATAATAGAATGATGTTATTGAAAGGAATAATAGGAATATTATAGAGATGAGTAGAACCATGATTCAAGATACAAAATTATTAGATGGCTATTGTGAAGAGGTAGCCAACGCTTTAGTTTACATCTTAACCAAGTATCAAATCAGAGTAAATGGTGATAAGACTCCTTATGAGTTATGGAATAATAGATCAGTGAATTTCAAACATTTTAGAGTGTTTGGGAATAGGTGCTTCATTAGAAGAGATGAAGAAAATATTGGAAATTTTTATTCAAGATCTGATGAGGGCATATTCTTAGGTTACTCTTCAATTAGTACTACCTATAGGTGATTCAACAAGAGACTTCACAAGATTATTGAAAGTTAAAATGTAAGGATAGATGAGACAAGTAGAGTCATGAAGCCAAAATTGTAGGTAAGTGACTTAATTTATAATTATATTTCAAATGATGATGAATATGAAGATGAAGAAGATGAATTATGACAAGACTCTAAATCTCCATCAAGAAGGATTTAGAAAGAACATCCAATCTCTCAAGTTATTGGAAATGTTGATTAAGGTTGTAGACTAGAAGGAGAAGGTTAATCAATCAAAATTAAAAAAAAACTCAATTTTTTTATCCATGATTGAACCCAAAACATTTATGGAAGCTAGAAAAGATGAAAGTTGGAATGATGCAATAATGAAGAAATTAATCAAATAGAAAAGAATGAAACATGAGACTTAGTTCCTAGGCCAAATGTGATAAGTACCAAGTGGGTTTCAAAAATAAGATGAATGATAAAGGAGAAGTCACAATGATCAAGGATATATTATTTTTTGAAGGATATGATTAGGTTTAAGGAATATATTTTAATGAGACTTTTACTCCTATGGCAATAATGGAAGCAATTAGACTCTTCTTGGCATATGAAAGTTTCAATGGTTTTAAGGTATATCAAATGGATGTGAAATATGCATTTTTGAATGGAAACTTAGAAGAATAAATCTACATTGACTTACTTGAAGGATAATTCAAGTCAAGTAATCAAGATTTTATGTGTAAACTAAAGAAGGCTCTGTATGGTCTTAAACAAGCTCCTAGAGCTCGGTATGAAAGATTAGATAAGTATATTTTGAGTCAAGGTTTTAAAAGAGGGTAGATGATAGTAATTTTTACATTAAGATAGAAGTTAATAATTAATTTATATTTGTTGTATACGTTTATGAAATAATTTTTGGGTCTGACATTGACAAAATGAGTAGAGAATTTGTAGATACTATAAAGACTAAGTTTGAAATGTCAATGTTGTGAGAACTATCTTTCTACTTAGGATTATAGATTAATCAACTTGATGCAAGGATATTCATTTCAAAATTTAAATACATCAATGATATGCTAAGTAAGTTTGACATTATGGATTGTAAAACAATGAATACTCCAATGATCATAGGATACAAGTTACGAAAAACTAGATGACTCACCAAAAGTTGATCAAACTTTGAATAGATCCATGATTGGAAGTATTTTTTACTCTAGTACTTTTAGGCCTGATATCATGCAATCAGTGGGTCTTATAGGAAGGTTTAAATCTAACCCTATAAAATCTCACTTAAAATTATTCAAAAGGATCTTGAGATATCTCGAAGGCACCATAGAGTATGTTTTATGGTATCCTTAGAGTAAAGAATTATCTTTGAAATCATATACTAATGTAGATTAGGTAGGATGAGTGGATGATAGGAGTACCAATGGTGGGGTATTCTTCATGGGGGAATGATCAGTTTCTTATTTAAGCAAGAAGTAAGCCTTAGTGTCTCTATCAACTGTAAAAGCTGAGTATATAACATTTCCCTTTAGTTTACTCAAGTCATGTGGATGAAACAAACTTTGAAGGATTATAAGGTAAGATAAAATGGACCTTATCGTATCTATTGTGAAAATAATAGGGTAATTCATATCTCAAATAATGATATCATACACTTAAAAACATGGCACATTCCTATTAGATACCATTTATTGAGAGAACAAGTGATTAATCAAAGTGTTAAGCTGGATCATGTGCCTACTAAAGAGTAGCTTATAGATATTATGACCAAACCATTGTCAAAATATACATTTGAGTATATAATTAAAATCTTGGGTATGATTTCTTTCTTTTTGAATCAATAGAATGTCTTTGGTTAAGGGGGGAGCAACAAGTTCATGAGCTTGCTCGAAAGGTTTGTAAAGAAGCTATAATGTAGTTGCAGAGTTGGTGGCCATGAAAGTGTCTTAAGAGAGAAGGATAATAAGTATGTATGGTGGTTATTCATGGTGTGTGGGGATATAAATATGATCAAGAGATGAAATGGCTCAAATATCTTAGGGGGATTCCCCTTCAGATGTTTCTTGGTGAGTTTCATCAAATTTCATTTTTTTGTGGGTTCTTTATTCATTGGTTGCAATGCTTGGTTAAAGAAGAATGTTGGCATGTATCAAGAGGAAGGTGTCAAGGAAAGAAGAGGTAGGATCAAGGTAAGTGGAGTTCATAATATATTTATAATATTGTCTTCTCTTATTGTTAGTCTTTTTAGGTCCTCAAGATCAGTTGGTGCCCACTTTGTCATTATGTCAAAGGGGGAGAAAGTTATTATTGTGAAGTGCTTGAGAAGAGAGAAGAAGGTGAGTTTTATATTGATATATGATGGTTGTTAAAATAAATGACAAAATGGGAGATTTTTTGAGAGTTATCAATGATGTCATGGTGATGTCATGGAGGTGTTCAGGTGAATGGATGAAGTGCCTTAATAGTCTAAGTAACAATGACAAAGTGTGTAATGTGCTTGTCTTAGTATGCTTGAATTATTCTTGGTTAATATTTAGTTTTGTAATGGTTTTAGATGATTAGGGATGACTTTTAATTATTTAAATGGGTCTTATCAGTGGTCAAGTATGGTTGAAGAGCTTATATGCATGAGTGGAATTCACCTGGTTCTTCATTTTGTTCATCTAGGTATAAATGGGTATGTAGAAAAAAACATTGAGGAGACATTATAATGTCATAATATCTCACATGTATGAGTGTTTTAGGAGGTAATCGATATATGGTGCATTTTACTATGTGAGGAGATCACATGGTTCAAGTTTTAGATCATGTGATGAAGTGTAACCAAAGTTACTAAGGTATAAAGTTGTTCCCTCAAATAAAAGTGCACTAAGTTCCAAAACTTAGTCAATTTTAAAAGGTATATCTAATTATCTATGTTTCATATCATCAAAGATTGACATCTTGAAATGAATTTGAGCTCAAATACGTTATTTGTCTAAGTACAAGAAAGATCTGAGTAAGTAGTTTGGTGATGGCATTTATTACATGAGTGTACATTTAAAGAAGAAATGGTCATATGGGTTTATTCTATATTTTTCCTAGTTTATATGGTTTAAATTTTAGAACATGCAAGTGAGTGAGGTAAAATATACGACTTTTCAAATTTGGCCTTCTAGACAGATTGTAATGGTCCCCATACTTAGTCTATTTTGCTCGATGTTAAGGATCAAGACTAGATGTAAATATAATGGCTCACAAGTGATTATATAGTAAATATATATGGTGCATGTTGAGTCAAATGAGTCAAAGTGTTCACTAGTTAACAAAGTTAAAGATTGATCTCCTTACAAAAGGATCAATCGAGTGTGTTTATTCTAAGGTGTTAGGAATTAGTGAGATGATGACAAGTGTTTGAAGTTTAACATTGAGAAGAGGTAAATATTAGTCTTATTATAAGATCTAATTGTGAGTGGATGTTCATACATGTACATATCAAAGGTGCGTATTGAGCGAGATGATTTAAAGTTGTCTAATATTTAACACAGATAAAGACTGAGCTATGTATAGGAGACTGACAAAGCACATTAAATTAAATAGTCAAGATGAAGATCCAATGATGAGAGATGAAACATAAAGGTCAATTTAACTTAATAAATATTAATGGTGCATATTTAATCTAATCATCAAGGACATAAGATGAGGATAAAGTGGTCGATGTTTAATTGTGACCATTGGCATTTAAATATTCAAATTTTCAATGGGAAAAACTAGTGCTTAGTATTTCATCCATAATATTTTATAAATAATGAATTTGAAGGTGATGTAAAAAGTAAAATTGTATAGGACTTCATGGTGCATCTAAAAAACCTATTTTTAAGGTTTTAGTGTTAGTAAAATCTAAGATATTGAACACCAAATTTTACTATGTGTTTGACTATGTTCTGTAAGTGACTCAAGAAGGATGTTTATGTTTTTTGTGATGTTGTTTCACTATTTCATGATGTCTTAGATATTGGGTAGTGTTTTAGACTTCAAGAGGATGATATATGTGGTATTTATAAGTGTTATAAATCTATCTTATGTATGAACTATTGCTAAGAAGTTGTCTATTTATTTGTTCATGGTGTTCTTATGTATAAGGCTACAAAGGTGAGTAGATTGAGCATACACAGATGTGAGAAGATATGACTGTAATAATTTAAGGATGTTGAAGGGGACATAAGGAGTGGACCCATGTATTTGAAATTGGTCATGTTTTCTTGTTTTACTCTATGAAGTGATAAATGAGTGAATAGGTCTCCATGAGGCCTATAAGAGCTATATAGGCCTAATTGAAAGGTGTATTTTCTTAAGGGTGGCCCATGGATGCTATGGCCAACATTTTGGGGATAGTATTGAAATATGGATTTATATGTTAGAAGTCTTAAGGGTTAAGGAATGTTTAATGGTAGACTGACATGTTGATATTCATGAAGGATCTATATATAGTGAAACTAAAGGAGATGGTTTCTAGGTGTGAAAGAGGTGTGTGTGTGTGTGTGTGAGGAGTGAGCATTTAAGTGAAGAAGAGAGGATAAGTAGTGTGTCAAGTGGATGGTTTGATGAGCATAGTAGATTAAGGATTGTGTGTATGACCTATAGTCATGTTTTAAATGTTAGAATAGTGCTCTTGTAGGTTGAGGATGAGTGAAGAGGTCTCAAGTGATCCAAAAGGATGTTTTTGATGTCTTGAGAGTAAGCAAAGTATAAATGGTGTCTATTTGAGCTTGGTGGTTGATTTGAGAGATATATTAGAGTGTGGACTAAGTGAATGACCATATGGTCATGTTGTTAATGTGGTGATAGATTTGTTTTTTATAAGTGACAAGTGATCCAAAAGGTGGATCTAGATGCATTGAGTATGCAAAGTTGAAGAGAGCTGATATACTTTGTATCTCCATTAGATTGGTGCATAATCAATGTTCTAGAAGATGTTATATTCATAGGTGTTGTTATGGCTTCTTAACATCTACGGGTGTTTATGCTTCAAAATGTACCACAAGTTCTCTTTAGTGTTAATGAACACTTCTCATTTTAGGATATGGAAAATCCAAGACATGAGTTATAGTTTGTGACAATTTAGTGATGTATGTGGTGGAATAGAAGTAGAGTATGAGAAATGTCCATAATATTTATTTGATTTAGTATTTGGGAGCCACCAGGGTTTAAATCTTTGGATATTCAATAGTTTTCAATGACTTAGAGGCTAAAGTAAATGAATATTAACAATGATCTTTAAGATAGAGTGAATCTTGATAAAAATAAGAAAAGAGAAGGGTAAAGTAAGAAGGAAACATGATTGCAGGTTCGCATCTCAAATATTATGACAAAATTCCAATTACTTTGAGCACATTTAAACTAATTTATGTTATAAAATAGCATAAGCTCAAATTATATCACAAATTAGGTGAAATTCAAAGGAAAAATATGAATCATAAGTAACAACCAAAACTACTTTAAAGATTTGCTATTATGATCGGAATAACCTAAGTACATCCAAATATAGAGAAAATAAAATGAAGTATACTTGAGATCTTCATAGTAAATTTAGCATTTAGCATAAATTAACAACCTTATGACAAAGAATGTAACTTAAAATAAGAAGAACCATTCAAATTCAAGATGACTATCTGTAATTGAGAGGTAACATTGACATTTAACAAAACTATACAAAAAATCTTTTTAGAATTCCTTAGTTGTATTAAATGCTCTTGGTATACAATTGCTCAAAAAATCTCTCTTAAAAATGGTAACCATCTACCTATTTATAGGAAACATAGGTGGTTAACCTATTAACCTTTAAAATATCCACATGTAGATAAGGACAATTGTCCTTGATATAAAGATAAAATGTGGAAGGTCACATGTCAACTTGATAAGAAAGAGTATATGTTTAAAAAATAACATATAATTTACAAAAGAAAGTCTCCCTACATAGAAACACTAGTGGGCCCCTCAATTAGCCTTATCCAAATAAGTATTTAACCCTATTGTATTTTTCTTTGATTAGTTTAAAATTCACTATAGGTTTCATTAAACAATCCTCTTTCTAACCTACCAACTTGTTAAACTCATTATCTAATTGAGATACAAGTTCCTTGATACATTGTGCTTCTATAATTTTATTCCCTAAAAAAATAATGATATCAAGGATCTTTTGGTTATCCTTGGTTGAGTGACCTTTATTGTCTCTAATGGATGTGAACACCAACCTTTTGATTAAATTATTCATCACTAATCATGCTTATAGTAGTGGTTTGAGAAGGGTTATCTAATAGATTCCCCAAAAGTTTCTCAATATGGTTTACCAAGCCTATGTCTCCCTTGATGAAGTCATTGTCATCATTACACCAAGTGGTTAAATCCTCTTATTTATCCATCAAAACTTCCATGAAGATATCTAGATGTGTAAGATTAATAATATTGAATTCAATACCTGCTTTGTCTTATGTACCTTGATGAGCTCCTCCATTTGAGCTTGATAATCCTACCATTAGGTGAATAAGGTTTGTGCCATCTCATTTTGATGGTTTAAATCACTCAATCTAAGCTTGATGATTTTCAATTTCTTGAATTCATCCACCAATATTTATTCAACACTTGTAATACATCCTCAAGAATTGAAAGGACCTGAGCTTCTAAATCTTATTTTTCTTTCTCCAAGTTTAGAATCTTTTATTTCATTCCTTGAACTCCATCTAAGGTCATTGTTGACTAGGCTAGTACCATACTAGCTACATCTTCTTGAAATATAGGATGTTTCCCTACTACCTACCCTAGAATAGGTGTTAAGCCTAAAAATGGTTCCACTTTCTGAAAGGTGAACTCCTTAGTACCAATAGTAACCTTATTAGTCACTACTCTCTCAAGAGTTGATATAATTGTATTGAAATGGACCTGAGCGTTAGACTCATTTACCTATGGCTATTTAAGAATCTCTATATTTGAACTCCTAAAGGGTCTTAGGGTGTCAATCCCTTGGCTTTCCTTATTGTGAAGGATATGGATCCTTCTCTCTATTTTTTTGTTCAAAATATCATAAATCCAAGGCTTGACATTATCCTAAACATCCATGTCAACTTGAGTCAAAGCCAGTGAAGGAGAAAGAGATGGGATTTTCTACAAATTCCCATAAGCAAACAAATTAGGAATAGTTTGTCCATAAATACGATTATCATCATTGAAGAGATTAATTTCACTAGTAGGGTGAGTGAAAGTTAACCTAGGTCTCTTTCTCGGTGCTAGAGGAACTAAGGCCAATTCTACCTATCTCTTTCCTCCATCTAATGGAACTAATTATTTACTTGCTGCATCAGATGGATCCTCTTCCTTATCAGAACCATAGGTAGCTATTATGTCAATAAGGGCACTTTATACTATTTCTTTAGTTTCTAAAGCAATCATGATAATAAGCTCTACTGGGGAAGAATCCCTTGGTGGGGATGCCTAAATTTGGGGAGCTTTAATAGGTCTATACTCTATGCCAGACTCTTAAATCACATCTTTACATTTTATTCTTACATACTCATGTTACCCAACCTAGGGTGACTTTGTCAATTATCTTTGATGAGGCTCAGATGATTGTCCTCCAATAGGTGGCTCTTGATGTGTAGTCACAGATGGTCCTGGTAACAAGTGATAATGCAAGGGATGTATTTGTCATATTTTTCCTAAGGGCTTATTATCCCTGACTAGCCTATGTTCTA
This sequence comes from Torreya grandis, assembly GCA_037957365.1. NCBI lineage: Eukaryota > Viridiplantae > Streptophyta > Pinopsida > Cupressales > Taxaceae > Torreya > Torreya grandis. Next base: position 86,780 of record JARHVA010009457.1, on the reverse strand, counting down.
ATTTTATGTTGTTATTTTTAACCCTATATAGGACTTCTTCAAAGTTATTTTCCTTTTTGTAAATACCATCTCCCACACCTAGTTGATGTTTGTACTCAGTCTTTAGGACCTTTTTATCCCAAATATTGTTAGCCACTCTATCATTGGGGTCCCACATCTTAAGGTCATCTAGTTGGAAATCAAAAGATTTCCTATGCACCACCATGATATCTAGCTATTTCCAATCCTTGATTACAATTCTACCAATGTCTAATGGAAAGGGATGAACCTAAGCCTTCTTATTATTCTTGCATATCCAATCCATTCCCTAGATCATTTGATAAGCAATTTCTTACTATGCAAGCTTACTGGGAACCTATATGGAGATCTATATGGTTGGACCATGATTCCTTCTATCCTTATTATAGTGTAATCTAGATAGAACCACACATCCCCCATGGTCTCCACTTGTCTTTGATTAAAGGATGAAGCTTGGGCATAGGGATATTAGTGATTGCCTCAAAAATAATTAGGAAGATACCATCACATATGAACTTCATGTAGTTCTTGTATTTGAATATATGAAATTTGGAATAATGATGGGAAATGATATTTCTACCATCAAGGGACCAATTTTGGATGCCATGGAAATTAATAGAGGCTAGGAGTGAATCCAAGAAGTAAGACATCATAAATAATTACTTGGAGGTCTTTCTATTAATGGCTATAAATTTTTTGGCCAAGAAAAACTTATTAAGTCTCCAATGGGAGGGGTTAAGTTCTGCTCCAACATGAAATGGACACAAGATACCCAAACCTTACTCAAATAAGTAGTAGAAGAAGCACCAAAGAATATTTTCAATAAGGTCATAACTACCCTAATTCCCTCCCTAAATTGGGAAATAGGAATCTCACCATTAAAGGACTTAAAAACATGGGAACCTTATATTAACCAAGGTGAGAAGACTAAATCCAAGTTTTGGGAATTTGTCCATTCTCTTAAGGATTGGAGATCGAAATGAGGCAAAGGGATCTTATAGTAAGCCTCAAAGGCCAGGAGAGCTATACATGTAACTTTCTTGGTACTTCTTTAAGGAATAATCCATTCCCTATATATTTTTTAATCAATGAAAATAAGTTCAATAAGGTCAATGCAATGCCTTACCTCTAATTTAGCAGCCACATGGTAAAGGCCTGCCAGTTGAATTGATACTAGGTCTTTGTATATTTGGTGCATTATATCATTCCTATTTTCTTCTTGGGAAATTAATTGCAACTCCTCTACAAATAAGAATTATTTAGACCAATTATTGATTCTATGTACATTCAAGGCTATCAAATTTAACGTTGTGTCTCTAAAGACCTTTCCTTCACCATATAAAGTGAGATAGAGCCTCATTTTAATTTTCATCTATTGCCTACCCATTGCCATTGATAACATTGAATTGTAGTTGATGAAAGCAAAGATCTCACTAAGGAACTTTTTATGAATTTGAGTTTCACTTATTTTGAATGTTATGCAATCAATTTGAACTAACTCAAGTCTTTCTTTATAGAGGGTTCAGGGTTTCTATCTTTAATGGTGGAAATATCTAACTCTTGATCTCATACATGCCTTAGATTTGATGGGACCTCATTCTCATGTATTCTACATTATTGATCAGAAGATATCTTTCATTTTGATCCTCCATTCTTATGTGGAGCCTATGTGGTAGGGTTACATGTCTTTCATGGTAAATTTCATAAATGCTAGTTGAAGACTAGCTGTTAGCTTTTGAAAGTCATCTTGATTTTACTTTGAAAATATAAATCTAGGTCCTTGCATTTCATTGGTATTTTGATCTTTAATATCACTAATTATTCCATGTGCCAAGCTCATAGGGCCTTCAAAAATTCCTTGAATTCATCACACCTTAGATCAAATCCAATGAGCAAGCGATCACCATTGGATCTTGGCTAGAGCTAGATTGTTAACCTATGCCTTTTTAAAAGGCTTCAAGCTTGATGGACCATTAGATTAAACATAGAAAACAAGTGATCATCGTTAGATCCTAAAATATGTGGAAATTTTAATCAATTCCATGATTATATGAATCTTAGGCTTAAAAATGACATTTAGAATTTTATGTTAAAAACACAAAATGACTTAGGCTGACATGTTTGGTAAAGTCAAATACGTCCTCACAGACATCAAATGATGGGAGTAAACTATAAAACTTAAGATAATATAGTCTTTTGATCTAATGATTAAGTGTCATGCATTAGGCTTTGATGTTAAATTTGATGGCTTTAGTAACATCAAATATGTCTTCATAGATGTCAAATACTAGGAGAAAACTTGTCAAATTTAAGACAATGGAAATGATTTAGTCTAATGACCAAATGCCATATGCTAGGATTTCAAGAGTTCTTGAGGCTTTGGGGTCGATGCATGCTATTAGATTAAACCTTCTAAGGTAGTAAAGACTATCAGATCATAATCTTAGTACTTGATAGTGATTGGTGTCTTTTTGGGTGTTGGTTTTGATTTGCATCATTGGATCAAATCCTTCAATTGAGTGAGAAGCGTTTAATCTACCAAAGTGCTCAATTTATAAGTTAAGACTAATATATATAAAGGTTTAGACTAAGGTTTATAACTTTAAATTTGTTCATGTTTACAAACACAAATACACTTAAACCTTAATAAGACTTTTTTAATCCAAAAGGGTTCTCAAGTTTTAAAAGAGAAAAAATTCCTAATTTAAGTCATGATTTTATATTAATATTTAGTCATGTTTAAAAACATAATTAAAGATTAATATAAAGTTAGACTTAAGGTTTTTTTAATCGAAAGAAAATAAGATTTCCCACTAAATTTTCCTATGACTGTTTAAATTCAAACCCTTGGGGTTTAGTGTTTAGGAATCCTAGCTTCTTTTATGGAACCTATAATTAATCACATTGGAAATGATTATTAACAACATTAATCCATAAAACATGATCATAATCATATACACCAAAGCTCATGTCCTTTTTAAAATTTATTTGCCTTTAAAATTCAAGATAAAACAATCTTTCACATTCAATCTAGAATATAGTTATTCTAAAAATAGTCATAGGGGTCCCCTTTTCAAAAAAGAAAGATGGGGGTGGGGGTGTTGGTCTCAACAAATGGTGACTCATAGGGGAAACATAGAAATATGTTGGAATACAGGTTTCTAGTTTAAACTCGTAAATGAATTTTATATCCCATTTGGATAGAAACTTTCTCTTGAATAAATTTTTAGTTGAAACAAGTTTCTTTTATGTAAAATTTGAACTTAGATATTAAAGCATAAACATGTAGTGTGTGCTTAGATTTCACTTACTATTTGTCATGAACTTCAAGAAATAATGTATAGGTTCATATCTTTTAGTCCATTACACTTGACTTTGAGCACTTTAGATGTTCATTGAGAGCAATAAATATTAGTTCAGGGGAGGCTTGGGCATTACTCTATTGTCAGCTAGGTGTCTATAACCCTGACAAAGATACCTTTGGTTCTACTCAAGGTCTTATTCCACTACCAGCTAGGCATCCATAGCCTTAATGGAGGTTACCTAAATCACCTTTGCTTTTATTTCCATAGATTTGTCAATGAGTTATCTTTTTTAACATTTTCTAAGTCTTTTCAAAGGTTGGAAACCAATACAGCCTGGTTTTAAGGATTTGGTCAAATGCCCTATCATTAGGATACTCTCCTTTAGTTGAAACTTTATCCCATGACAAGGATGTATTTTAAGTGTAAGCATGAATATGAGTTAATAAACTAAATTCACATTGTACACATATAACCCTTCTTAAAACTAAGTTTTGATTCAAAATAAAAATTAAATCTCTATAGGACATTGAGTTCTAATACTAATATGTATCAGTATCTTTGGTTGCTTTATTGCCACCTCATGTTCACTTTTGTAATATTTATACCCACACTTTTGAGTAATTCCAAACCAAAAAATAATACCACAAGACTTTACCACAACAAAGGAACACCACCAAGCAAGAAAAAGAAACAAAATGCAAGCAAACAAATATATACAAGCCCAACAAGGAAGGAAAAAAAAACAAAGAAAGGAAACCAACTATCCTACCTATTCTAACTTTAACTATATTACACATTTATTACATGAAGGCCCCTGGTGGGGTAGTAGTGAAGTAATGCTTAAGGTATTGCCCATTGATGGGTAAACTAAAGTCTGATCCTTGGAGATATTTTAACTTGAAAGTGTTGTTACCCGTGATTTATGTAATTTGGTAAGGGCCAATCCATAAAGGAGTGAACTTACCATGTTTGCCTTTAGGTTCTTATGCCTTATCTGAAATAAGGACTAGCTCTCCTTATCTAAATACCTTTACTTCAGATCTCTTATCAAACCATCTTTTCATGGTTGATTGGTGTCTACTAAAGTTTGTAAATGAATTTTCTCTAACATCTTCCATTTGAATAATGTCTAATAGCCTAAAATTAACAAGTTTTTGGTTGTCCTCCATGTATTCTTGCATTAATGTGAACATAGTCAACTTTAAGGTGATGGGAAAGATAGGCTCTTAACCATATACCAAAAAAAATGGTGAAGCCTTAAGAGCTTGTTTGATCCTGATTTGATCTACCCATAATGTAAACTTAACAAGTGTATGCCATGTTTTAGGTCTATCTTCAATAGATTTATTGATAACTTTCATCATATTTTTATTTGTGGATTCAAAAACACCATTTCCTTGAGGGTATTGATTGGAAGAAAAATTGAGTGCAATGCCTTATTCATAATCCCATTCTATCATTTCAATAGAAATGAATGTACATCCATTGTCACAAACCAAATAAACTAGGGTTCCAAATCTAGTTCAAATATTTTCTTCTAAGAAATTGATCACCTCTTCTATTCTACATTGCTTAGTGGATACTACCTCAGTCCACCTAGTGCAATATTCCATAGCAGATAGGACATAATTATGACCTTTAGAATAATTGAGATTGATTACTCCAACAAAGTCTAATCTCGATTGTGCAAAAGGCTTGTCCACCATCATGGGTTGTAAAGGCATGGATACTTTTGGTTCCTTTATGCTAAAGATATATCATGAATGACACTCGCTCACATGATTATAAGCATATTTGAAGAGGGTGGTCCAATAATATCTAGCCCTAAGAATATTTTGAGATATGGTTCTTCCTGAAGGGTATCCACTTCCTAGCTTTTCATAGAAGGTAGTCATAATCCAAGCTGTTTCTTCCTTGGACACACATCTCAAATAAATTTCCTCAAAGTTCTTCCTATATAAGACTCAATTCTTGATGAGGTAATGAGTTTATTTGAGTCTCATGTCTTTCTTTTTTTCTCTTATAAATCATTGGGGACAAACGCCATTGATAATTAAATGGATAATAGAGTCATACCACTCATTGGGTTGGCAATTTCATTGATCTACTTGCATGACATGGAATTTTTGGTCAATACTAGTGATCATCTAAAATAAACCTTGAAATTTTAATAATTTGGCTATTTTAATTTCTATATCATATTATTGTAAAATTTCCATCCACTTTCATCTTCTTTCTTCAATCTCATTCTGACTCAACATAAGTTTTGTAGTTGGATTAGGTAATATGGCATGTACCTTGTTTTAAAGGAGGTAATGTCTAGGCTTGCTTATCAATCATAGAATAATTCACTTATACATTTTTGAAGTTGGTGCTCATAAAATATATGGGATGGTCATTCCCATCAACTTTTTGAGTTAACATTGTAGCCATATTATGCTTAGAAGCAAACAAATATAGATAAAAATCTTTTAAGAAATCAGGACTTATGAGGACTAGAGATTCAATGATTTCATTATTAATTTTAGTGAATGCCTTCTTAGATTATTCATTCTAAGAAATCATAACATCTTTATTAAGCATATCATTCAAAGGTTTGACAATCTCAGTGAAACTTGAAATAAACTTCCTCACAAAGTTAATCTTACCAAAGAATGACTTAAGTTATTTTTGGCTATTGGGCAACCCAATTTTAGAGATGGCCTCTACTCTATCAAGATCTACAAAAATCCCATCTTTTGTAATTTCATGTCCCAATAATTTTCCTTTAGTGACATAGAATATAATTTTCTTGGGCTTAAGAGATACACCATACTTCCTGCATCTATCAAATACTTGTCTCAAATGTATGAAATGTTCCTCTCTATTTCTGTAAAATACTATAGCATCATCCATATATATGATGATACATTTACCCAATAAACCTTGGAAAGCATGGTCTATGGCCCTTTTAAAAGTTACCCCTACATTAATTAATCCAAAAGGCATTCTCTTGTGAGAATGTGTTCCCCATTTAGTAGTAAAAGTTGTTTTCATCTTGTCTTCTGGAACAACAAGCGCCTAGTTATATCTATAAAATCCATCCAAAAATGACATCATGGAAGATCCTAAAATAGTTTGGATAACCTGGTCTAGAGAAGGTAAAGGATAATTATCCTTTTCATATGCTTTATTTAGATTTCTAAAATATATGCACAATCTTATTTCTCCATTCTTTTTTCTTACTGGGACTAGGTTTGCCACCTAAGTGGAATGTCTAATAGGAAACACTATCGTTGAATCCAATATCTTCTTGAATTATTTAAAAATCATGGGTTCTAAAATAGAATTGACTGGCCTTTGTTTCTATCTAAAGGATTTTCAACCTTCTTAAAGAGGTATAGTATGAGTAATGGCCCTTGAGTCAAATACTTTCAAATCTTCATAAGACCAATCAATTACATCCTTGTATTTTGTAAGCATCTCTCTAGTTTTTCTATTTTTTATTTTAGTGCAGGCCTTCCCTATATTCACCATTTGGGGTTGATCATGTGGAATAAGTTTTGTCACATGATAATCTCTACCATTTACCTTGGGTTGTTTACGTACTTCAGAAATCTTGTTAAGATCAAATAGTCTTTCCAATGAAATCATCCCTTTAGTTATCTTATTGTCACTTAGTTGGATGAATTTACCATTAAGTTCCTTCTTAGGAAAAGTTTCATCAACTTCATGAATAATGTGAGATTCAAAGGCTCCAAAATTAGTTAAGAAATATATGATTTGTTGATCATCATTGAAAACTTAGAAATGATTTATGTTATCAAGGATTGAACGACATGGTACTAGATTAATACTAATGCTTTGAGAATCATTATTAGGCATGAGGTTAGTTGCAACAGAGGCAAAATCATTAGCAGCTTTGTTTTCTTCTCTTGGAATAGCTAAGATTTTGAAGGCATCAAAATATTTGATCAAGTCCCACACCCTAAACTTATATCTCTTTAAGTAGGACAATTTTCACTAGTAGTTACTCCTCAATTGGTTAACCACAAGTTTAGAGTCTCCATAGATAATGAGTTTTTTAACTTTATGCTTAATAGTAAACTGTAATCCAAGTATAAGAGCTTCATACTCAGCTAAATTATTGGTGCAAGGAAATTATAACTTATAAGCTACATGGTATTGCTTTTCTAAAGGATCTATGAATATAATACTAACTCCTAATCTTGATTTTCACTTGGAACCATCAATGTATAACTTACACAAACCAAAAATTGGATGAGAACTCTTAGAAACTATTTCTTTCATAATTTCCAAAGTAAAAACTCCCAAATCAAAATCTAGGAAATTTACCCTTTCATCAACAACATTATAGTATGTTATCATGTGTTTCATTCAAGGTTCCCTTTATAATCTTATTTGCTTTGGCACACCTATCTAAGGAAGCCACAAGTGCAAGCAATCAATAGACATATATCCATTTAAGGCCTTAGTCAATTCTCTACTCAAAATTAATTTATAAGCACTATACCACTTGGATATCAATGAATTGTTGAAACTTGGATTTAATAGCTAACTGTATATGCACATTCAATAATTACCCTATAACCTTAACTCTATATTTATCCAATTGAGTGACTACCCTATCAGACTTTACTAGAGTTAACCCAAGATGTTCACATATCCTAGCAGGCATAATGTTCATTGAGGCTTCAGAATCTAAAGACAATTATGAATATTCTTCCCAAATATCTTGATTGTAAGTAAAAAGGGTAGAGACTTTACTTTGATTACTTGCATTATTAAATTTTCACTATCATTCTTAGGGGGCTTCCCAATTTTCTTGGGCAAAGATTCTAAGAGTAAGTCTCTTTAATCTATGATTTGAGTTAGCTCATGTAGAGTAATATTGCCTTTAATCCTTTTCATATCTTCTACAATATTGTATCCAATTTTGCTTATAGGATCAATAGTTAGGTTAGAAGAAATTCCTCTAGGGGGTTCATGATTATTCTTTGATGCAATTTTAAGAGGGGTTCCATATTTTTTAGGAGGGGTAGAGGTAGTCAATGGTTATGTTTTCCCCTAGTTCTCAGAGTATATGTATTCAAAAATTCTTGGAATGCTTGAATCTCCTTAGGAATATTCTTAGGCTCGTTATCCTCTTGAAAAGGGAATTGAAAATTTTCCATCATATGCACTTGGTTAGATGGTTTAGATTTAGAAGAATTTGTAATAACATATTTGTTTGGAACCACTTCAAGTGTGTCAAGTTCTTATTGAAAAGTTTCAAAGGCTTTACAAAACTCAATGCAATCAATCTCACCATGCTTGGAAGTAGCATGCACCCTATAATAATCTAGTAAGGCAATATTAGTGAGGTTTATATCCATATTATTTTTACTAGAGGAAGGCTCATTAGCTTTGTTATTTTAGAAATTATCATTCTGAATTCTATTCTTAGGCCTATTGAGCTTTTGGAAAGTGAAGTTCCTTCCAAATTTGTCATTAGCATTACCAACTTGTTTTGGCAATTGTATAAAATCAGTGCTAAGCTTCTGTACCATTTTCAATATAGACTCATTCTCATTTTTTAGAACCTTAGAATTTTGACTTTGGTTATTGTTAATGCAACTAACATGCACTAAAGCCTTTTGGCCATAGTCATGAAATCCATTGGTAACTTGGTGGCTTAATAAACCTAAATTTTTATTAGGGGCAGCATAACTAGTAGACAATACATTCAAAGCAAGGAATTGGTTTAATGCTAGTATATTTTTGATATTATTTGGAAAAAGGTTTAATGTAGGCATTTTAGGATTAACATTTGGGATAGAATAAGCCACTTGTCCTTGGGGCTACATTTGGTCATTAATAACCACTACTTTAGCATAGGTTTGAGCTAATGTAATGATAATTGCGATAGATATTTTAAGAAACATAGAATTCATGGCATCAACATCTTTTTAAACCTCCAAAGCTAAAGGTTCATTAGGTTTATATGGATCCATGGTCTGACTAAACATCTTTTGGAACCTAACATTAAAGGACCTAATAGGTTCACTTGTATCTCTCTTAATAGTTTTGAATTGATGATAAATGACAAAATTACTTAAGATCTTTCCAAATTTATCAATAAAAATAGTGTCAAAGTTATTCCATGAGATAATACAATTGTTAGGAAAATTAAGGAACCATTCATATGCAACATATTTGAATGTAAATGGGAAAAACCTACATGCTACATCTTCATGCATAATAGTTAACAATCTTAATATAGCTTTGAAAGATTTAACATGTTTTTTGGTAGTCATAATATCATTTGGACTAAATATTGGCCAATATTTTTTAGGATTACATGGTAAATCATGAACTAGATCTGGTATGTTGATAGGGGAACTTATAATCCATGTCATGTTTGGATGAATATCAATCTTAAGAATCCCTTGTAAAGGTGATAATGGTAGAGATTTAAAATACCTATGCTTACCTCTATCTTTCCTAGTCATTCTGTGGATTTCTAGTTTGAGCAAGGGTTCTCTAGTCTTTGAATGTGATCTAGTCTTAATCCTTGGTAATTCCATCTTAAATATTAAGGATCATATTTTGAAACATGGTGTAACATATTAATTTCTAAAGAATGACAAATACTATGCACATTAATCTTAATTTGCAAAAAAATATTCATAAGAGGACAAACGACATCAATCTTCAACTAAACAAGTTCAAAGATGTACTAAATTATGCAAAGATGACCAATCTTTACAACTTATGACTCAAATAAACCTCTTATTGTCAAATAATTGTCAATTTTAAACAAAATAAGTCATCCTAACTCTAAATACTAATAAATTCTTATCACCAAAATCCATATTTTCATAAAGGTCACCAACATTTACATAATTCATGCTAATAGAAACATAATCATGTAAAATGTAGAGTAATTTTGACCAAATACACCTAAAAAATATTAAGTATCTTTAAATATGGCCCTCCTTCTATCACCAATGGAGTTTCTCCTATTGATGATTCAAAATGTACCATAGGTGCTCTTCAGTGTTGATGAACACTTCTCATTTTAGGATTTGGAAAATCCAAGGCAGGAGTTGTAGTTTGTGACAATTCAATGATGTTTGTGGTAAAATAGAAGTAGAGTATGAGAAATGTCCATAATATTTGTTTGATTTAGTGGTTGGGAGCCACCAGGGTTTAAATCTTTATATATTCAATAGTTTTCAATGACTTAGAGGATAAACTAAATGAATATTAATAATGATCTTTAAGCTATAGTGAATCTTGATAAAAATAAGAAAATAGAAGGGTAAAATAAGAAAGAAACATGATTGTAGGTTTTCATCTCAAATATTATGACAAAATTCTAATTACTTTGAGCAAATTTGAACCAATTTATGTTATAAAACAACATAATATCAAATTATATCACAAATTAGGCAAAATTCAAAGGAAAAATATGAATCATAAGTAAGAACCAAACTTACTTTTAAGATTTGCTATTATGGTCTGAATAACCTAAGTACATCCAAATATAGAGCAAATAAAATGAAGTATACTTGAGATATTTATAGTCAATTTAACATTTAGCACAAATTGTCAACCCTATGACAAAGAATGTAACTTAAAATAAGAATAATCATTCAAATTCAAGATGGCTATTTGCAATTGAGAGGTAACATTGACATTTAACAAAACTATATAGAAAATCTTTTTAGAATTCCTTAGTTGTATTAAATGCTCCTGGTATACAATTGCTCAAAAAATCTCTCTTAAAAATGGTAACCATCTACCTATTTATAGGAAACATAGGTGGTTAACCTGTTAACCTTTAAAATATCCACATTTAGATAAGGATAGTTGTCCTTGATATAAAGATACAATGTGGAAGGTCACATGTCAACTTGACAAGAAAGAGTATATGCTTATAGACTAACATATACTTTAAAAAATAAATTATCCCTATATAGAAACACTAGTGGGCCCCTTAATTAGTCTTATCTGATGAAGTCTTTCACCTTGGTGTAATGTTCTTGGATTAGTTCAAAATCCACTATAGACTTCATTAAACAATCCTCTTTCTGACCTATTGACTTGTTAAACTCATTATTTGCTTGAGATACAAGTTCCTTGATACATTATGCTTCTACAATTTTCTTCCCTATAGAAATAATGATATCAATGATCTTTTGGTTATCCTTAATTGAGTGACCTTTGTTGTCTTTGATGCCCTAGATGTGAACACCAACCTTTTTCTTGAATTCTTCATCACTAATTATGCTTATAATAGTGGTTTAAGAAGGGTTATCTAATAGATTCCCCAAAAGTTTCTCAATCCAATTTACCAAGCTTGTGTCTCCTTTGATAAAGTCATTAACATCATTGCACCAGATAATCAAATCCATTTGTTTATCCATCAAAATTGCCATGAGGATATCTAGGTGTCTAAGCTTAATAATCTTGAAATATAATGCCTACTTTGTCTTATATACATTGATGTGCTCTTCCATTTGAGCTTGAGAATCCTACTATTGGGTGATTAAGGCTTGTGCCATCTTAGTTTGATGGTTTAAAGAACTCAATATAAGCTTGATGCTTTTCAAATTTTTGAATGCATCCATCAAATATGTATTCAGCACTTGCAATACATCTTCAAAAATTAAAAGGAGGACCTGAGCTTCTAAATCTTGTTTTTCTTTCTCTAAGTTGAGAATCTTCTATTTCATTCCTTGAACTCTAGCTAAGGTCATTGATGACTAGGCTAGTACCATACTAGCTACATATTCTTGAAATATAGGATGCTCTCTTGCTACCTACCCTAAAATAGGAGTTAAGCCTACAAATGGTTCCACCTTCTGAAAGGTGAACTCCTTAGTACCAACAATGACCTTCTTGGTCACCACTCTCTCAAGAGTTGATGTATCTGTATTAAAATGGACCTAAGGTTTAGACTCCTTTACCTGTGTCTATTTAGGAATCTCTACATTTAAACTCCCAAAGGCTCTTGGGGTGTTAGTCCGTTAGATTTCCTTGTTGAAAAGGATTTGAATCCTTCTCTTTGCTTGTCTGTTTAGAATATCCTGAACATCCATGTCAACTCAAGTAGAATCTAGTGAAGGAGAAAGAGATTGGATATTTTTGTAACTTTACATAAATAAACCAATCAAGAATATTTGGTCCATAAATAGGATTCTCATCACTAAAGATGTTAATTTCACTAGTAGGTTGAGTGAAGGTTAACCTAGGCATCTTTCTTGGTGTTAGAAGAACTAAGGCCAATTCTGCTTATCTATTTCCTCCATCTAATGGAACTAATTCTTTGTTTGCTTCCTTAGATGGATCCTCTTCCTTATAAGAACCATAAGTAGTTGTGATGTTAATAAGGGCACTTTTCACTATTTATATGGTTTCTAAAGCAATCATGCTAATAACCTCTACTATGGAAGAATGCCTTGGTGGGGATGCCTAAATTTGGTGACCTTCACCAGGTCTATGCTCTATGCTGGACTCTTGAATCACATATTTACCTTCTCTTTTTACATCCTTAGGTTGCGGCCAACTTAGGGTGACTTTGTCAATTCTCTTTATTGAGGCTCAAAAGATTGTCCTCTAATTGGTGGCTCTTGATATGCAATAGTAGATGGTCCTAGAAACAAGTGATAATGTAAGGGATGTAGTTTCCATATTTTTCTTGAGGTCTTATTATCCCAAACTAACCTATGTTCTAATTTGATATTGTAGTTTTTAACCTTGGATAAGACTTCTTCAAAGTTCCTTGCCTTTTTCAAATACCATCTCCCACACCTGGTTGAGTTTGTACTCAGTCTTTGGGACCTTTTTATCCTAAATATGGTTAACTAATCTATCAATGGGGTCTCACATCTTAATGTCATCTATTTGGAAATCAAAAGAGTTCTTTTACACCACCATGATCTCCAGCTATTTCCAATCCTTGATTATAATTATACCAATATCTAGTGGAAAGGGATGAACTTGAGCCTTCTTATTCTTCTTGCATAACCAATCCATCCCCTAGATGATTTCATAATCAATTAATTACTCTTCAAGCTTATTGGGAACATCTATAGGTAATATATATGGTTAGACCATGATTCCTTCCATCCTTATTATAGTGCAATCTAGATAGAACCACACATCCCCCATAGTTTCCACTTGTCTTTTGATTAGAGAATGAATCTTGGGCATAGGGATACTAATGATTGACTCAAAAATGACTAGAAATATACCATCACATATGAATTACATGTGGTTTTTTTATTTGAATATATGAAATTTGGAGTAATGATGGGAAATGGTAGTTCTACCATCAGGGGAACAATTTTAGATGCCAGGGAAATTAATAAAGGCTAGGAGTGAATCCAATAGGTAATACATCATAAATAATTGCTTGGAGGTCTTTCTATTGATGGCTATAAATTTTTTGGCTAAGAAAAAACTTATTAGGTCTCCAATTAGAGGGGTTAAGTTCCACTCTAACATGTAATGGACATAAGATACCCAGAACTTTCTAAAATAAGTAGTAGAAGAGACACCAAAGGCTCTATTCAATAAGGTCATAGCTACCCTAATTCCCTTCTTAAATTAGGCAATATTAATCTCACCATTAGGGAAATTAAAAACATGGGAACCTTAGATTAACCAAGGTAAGAGGACTGAATGCAAGTTTTGGGAATTTGTCCATTCTCTTAAGGATGGGAGATCAACATGAGGAAGAGGGAGCTTATAGTAAGCCTCAAAGGCTATGGGAGCTATACATGAAAATTTATTGTTACTTCCTTCATGATAAATCCATTTCCCATATATTTTGTAGTCAATGAAAATAAGAACAAGAAGGTTGATGTAATGCATTACCTCTGGTTTAGTAGTTGCATGGTGAAGGCCTATCAGCTAAATTGATACTAGGTCTTTATATCTTTGGTGCACTATAGCATTCCTCTTTTTCTCCTAAGAAATTGGTTATAACTTCTCTACAAAGAAGAATAATTCAGACCAATTCTTGATTCCATGTACATTCAAGGCTATCAAATCTAACTTTGTGTCTCTAAAGACCCTTCCTTCACCATCTAAATTTAAATAGATCTCTACTTCAATTTTCCTCTGGTGCCTAACCATCATCATTAATAACACTAAATTATAGTTGATGAAAAAAAATATCTCACTAAGGCACTTACTCTAAATTTGAGTTACACTTATTTTGATTATTATGCGATAAATTTGAATCAACTCAAGTCTTTCTTTATAGAGGGTTTAGGGTTTTTAGATTTAATGGTATAAATATCCAAATTTTGATCTCATACATGCCTTATATTTGATGGGAACTCATTCTCATGTCTTCTACATTATCGAGCATAAGATATATTTCATTTTGATCCTCCATGCTTACGTGGAGCCTATGTGGCAAGATTCCATGCCTTTCATAAATTCTAGTTGAAGAATAGATGTTAGCTTTAAAAAGTCCTCTTTATTTTCCTTTGAAAATCTGAATATAGGTCTTTGTATTTCATTGGTATTTTGATCTTTAAGCTCACTAATTATGCCATGTGTTAAGTTCATAGGGCCTTTTGAAAGTCCTTGAATTCATCACACCATTAGATCAAATCTAATGAGTAAGTGATCACCACTAGATTTTGGCTAGGGTTGAATCATTAACCATACACCTTTTTAAAAGGATTCAAGCTTGATGCATCATTAGATTAAATCCAGTGAATAAGCGATCACCATTGGATCCTACAAGATGCATACCTTTAATTAGTTCTATGATTATATGAATCTTAGTCTTAAAAGTGACATTTATAATTTTATGTTAAAAACACAAAATTAATTAGGCCAAGATATTTATATACTAGGTTTGTCTTTGTAAAAAGCTAGGAATTTCTTAAATATTTTTTATAAATGCCCCATTTGTTTAGGTTTTAAAAATTGTCTAAGTTAAATTTTATAGGTTTGATAACATCAAATACATCCTTGCAAATGTCAAATGAAGGATGATTTTTTTTCAAATTTAAGACAATAGAATTTTTTGATCCAAGGATTTAATGATACACATCGGGTTTCAAGGTTAAATTTAATGGGTTTGATAACATCAAATATGTCCTCATAGATGTCAAATAATGGGATCAAACTTGTCAAATTTAATACAATGGATATGCTTTAGTTTGAGGAATGAATGCTACATGTTGGGCTTTCAAGGGTTCTTGAGGATTTGGGGTTGATGCACACTGTTAGATTAAAGCTTTCAAGGCAAAGAGGACTATCAGATCATAGTTTGAGTGCTTGAAAGTGATTGGTGTCCTTTTGGGTGTTGGCTTTGATTCACACCATTGGATCAAATCCTTTGATTGAGTGAGAAGCATTGGATTTGCTAAAGTGCATGAGTTTTAAGTTAAGCCCTATATATATAAAGGTTTAGCCTAAAGTTTAGACCTTTAAACATTGTTTGTGTTTACAAACACAAATACACTTAAACCTTAATAAGACTTATTTAATCCAAAAGTGATCTCAAGTTTTAAAAGGGAAAAAATGGTCCAGGTTTTAGTCATGATTTTACATTAATATTTGATCATGTTTAAAAACATAATTGAAGATTAATATAAAGTTAGACTTAAGGTCATTTTAATTGAAAGGAAATAAGATTTCCTACTAAATTTTCTTGTGAATTTTTAAATTCAAACCCCTAGGGTTTACTACTTGGTAACCTTGGCTTCTTCTATGGAACCTATAATTAATCACCTTAAAAATGATTATTCACAACATTAAACCATAAAACATGATCTTAATCAGATACACCAAAGCTCATGTCCTTTTTAAAATTGATTTTCCTTTAAAATTCAAGATAAAAATATTTCACATTTAATCTAGAATATAGTTGTTGTGGAAATAGTTACTGGGGTCCCCTTTTCCAGAAAGAAATATTGGGGGGTGTTGGTCTCAATAAGGGGTTACAACCTCCTTATAATGTGAAACTTGTTAAAGGTCTAGTTTTGCTAGCTTAGCTAGACAAGTGTAGTAGCTCCTTGTGGGATTGTAGTTTCATTAAATCAAGGGATAGTAGTTCCTTGATAAGTTTTTATTAGTCTAAATTGGTTCTTATTATTATAAGATAGTAGTCCAATTATAGGCTCCAGTGGGTTTTTTTTTTCCCAATAGGGTTTCCCACATATGGCATGTGTTATGTGCTTGATCTTGAATTTTCTCTCTTGTTCATTACTATGAATTATGTGTATGCTTCATGAATGCTTATGGTAATTAATTAAGAGTTTATGAAATGTTTGAAATTGAAGTTGGATTTTCTGGGCTCACTGATTCACCCCCCCCCCCCACCACCTCTTAGTGATTATAACTCTAAAGAACTTATCACTTTACCTCACCATACATCACTTGCACACTTAGACAATTATTCATGAACTTAAAACTAGACATATGTTTAAAGGCAAAATACAATGTCATTCTAGTAGGGCTTTGCCATATATGGTGTGTTATTAGATTATAAAGGCCAAGAGTCACAATAACACTTGTCATGCTGAGAGGAGTTACATATGTAGTATAATGAAGTAGGAGATATACTATTCAAGGTCTAATAGGATAAATGGTCCTCTAGGTTATGAAACTCATGGAATGTAGTGTAAGACTCCTTATTCTACACAAGAAAAATAACTTCATCATTTATCCCTTTTGTAACATCCCAAAACTAAATAGAGATAGATATCATGATTTAACTAAGAAAGAGGGGTTGTATACATAATCCAACATGCATTGGATGCATTCTTAATCATCTAAATTCTTCTAGAGATGAGCCATCACTCCCTATAGTCCAAGAAAATCCTATTTCAATCACCCCTCACACTTGGCCTCAAATTTGGATTTAGTTTTCCATGAAATCCATAAAAGTGGGTAAATGACACTTGGAAAGATCAGCTATGGCTTTATATTCCTTAGGTATATCTTAAAAGGTCATCCACTTAAAGTTCTCACTCTTTTCACTATCTTGCTCAGTTTGCTAGTTTTGACTGGATGAGATGAATCTACTTAAAAAACACTTAGGATTTTTTATGAAGCATTAAATTATCATATTGGGTTATAATACATCTTGAGATCTCTCCCAAAGTTGGTTTCATCTCTTGAAAGTACTTAGAACCTACAAAACACCTAAAATAGTGAAACAAATCTAATTTCCCTCTTGTCCATACAAATAGGGAACATCTCAAATGAATGGGAAGGGTCTTTGGATTGTCCCATAGAATTTTAAATCATTTTCATGCCTATTCAATCTCATATAGTTATCTCTCTATCCTTGTTTTCCCAATCAAGTCCTTATTCAGGGTTTTATAGGGGTTTAGTATCTTTTCACTATTAAGCTTCATTCATAAAGATGTGACATTATATTTTCATAAAAATTACACAAAATAAAATATTAGGACTTCCTTAAACTTACCCAAACTCCTTGGGTCTCCATTCACACTCTCCAAGAATATGTGAGCATTCAAAGTTACCCTATCAAGCTTAGTTCCTCATTTTGCATAGACCTGAGATGTTTTTGATCCAATAGTGGCTTTATTAGATACTTATCATCCTATTATAAGCTTATATAAATATAAAATGTGCTTATAAACATTCTCTAATCCATTGGAGTGCTTCCCTAAGGTTGGAAATGAAATTGACCTACCATTTGGGCTTTAGGCCTAAACCATGCCTAATAGACCTGTTTGCATCTTTGAAGGTCTAGACCAACCTATTGAGATAATTCCTCTTGAGAAAATTTTCTCATGTTTGTTTATATTTAATAAAAATTTTCACGCATCCTTGAAATGTCTAATCATATTCTAGTTCACTTGATCATATTTTTCCTCAAAACTTGCAAGGTTTACACTCTAGGGAAATACCCTCTATCTGAGACAAAATAGACATTGGATGTCTTCTCTAAGTGATATATACACTTTTTAAAAAATGTAATCCCTTGTTTAGATCATTATACATTATAAATCCTTCATGTCCCAAGAGAAACTGTGATGAAGGGGACTATGTGTAGGGTTTAGGATACATATTATGTGTTGCATGATTAGAGTCCTTTATCTGATTTATATCCACCATAAGAGTGTCATGAGACTATACTTATCATTATTACGGTGTTACAATCTCCATTCATCACTCCAAACTCCCACATACTTCCACACAAATGCCTTATTTTTCAACTTGATAGGATTATTGATTGTGTTTCCTATTTGGGAGAAGCACACGTAGGTGACCTTACATGGATTCAGCTTTGAAAACATTGCATAATCCTTATTTAATACTTAAAATATCATTTTTTAATTATTTCTACCAATTTATTTCATGTTTGAGTTATGTCAACATCTAAACATCACTCCTCAATGCATTGTTACCTACAGTCAACTATAGTTGATTATGTTGAAACAAGTAATATTTTATAGGTGTAGATTTAATTTGGAAAATGTTACACATCACTTTGGGATCTTCTAAGTCATTTGGAGTCATATTCCATCAACCAATGTTTGTGTTTTCATGCTTCAGCCCTTATCATGGATGATGTAGGAGTTTACCCTTAGCTGTAGGAGGGCAGTTTCAAAGGAGAAAACACTTGTAGGTGTAGATAAGCTCAAAACCCTACTTATAATCCTCTTTAAAGGACATTTAGATCATAAATGTTATTTTTAACTATTTAGGACCATTCAATAACAAAGGCATAGTTCAATATTTCAACCATGGGTGAAGATATCTCTTTGGAGCTCAAATCCTATAGATGTCATTATCTAATTTCAATAGTCAAAGTTGCATCTTTGGGCCTTTTTAGGAAGAAAAAAAAATGACTAAATTACTCCCTTAATTTTGTAAGTTTGACTCCTATGATAAGGATATAAGATGAGTGCATCTAGATTGGTCAGAACCCATGGTAACCTTGTCATATGATCTCAATAAAATGGCTAGGTGCTCTATTTTTGTCTTTTAGATAAATGGTCCTTGAACATTGTCATTTCACCTTTGAACAAGGTTTCTCACTCCCACCTACCAACACTATGACTTAAGCATGTTTTTAATTCTATAAATCAATTAAAAAATCCTTAGGAAAGCTTCTAATCATGTCAAAATCTTCTAATCAACATTTCCAATTCTCTACTAGTGGCACCTGTAGGTGGACATTCTAATGTGCAGGCAATGGATGAAACTATAAGAAGTATACATAGTTTATGAGATTCAATGGGGTTTAGATGATTTAAAGGGATTAAAATAGAATCTTATAATTATAGATAAATTTAATTAGCTTAGATACTCTCTCTCAACATGATTAATCCCCATGAGGCACCTATAGATGAATCTCTATGTTGTATGACTATGTGAGTCACTGAGTTGACTATCACAGTCCCTCTTTTATCAAGTGAAGGGATTTAACTTGATTTTTCATGTTAAAATTATATGTACAAAATATCATTAAATCTTCAAACAACTCCATTACCATTATGATAACCTTCACATTCCATGACTATGATTGGAAATAAGCAGAGGATTGATTGGGTACTTCATATGACTATGTGCCACTCATGATTACAACTCCATCGAAGGTTACCTTAGAGAATGAGATTGAAAGTAAAGGGTACCAAGATAACATTTAAAACATATAAATAAACCTATCCTCACCCTATGAAACCACTACCAAGGCATGAAGATTCTAAAAATGATGGAAACTTGCTTGCAACATAGAATGGCGCCTTCACTTGTAACCTTAAATACTTGGCCTATAAAATAATTTGAAAAATTAAACCAAGAATGGGAAAGATGTGATATCTATGATTATGTAATTTTTATTTAATCCCATTATCTATATTATATGTACCTATCCATATGATAAGGAAAACTACAGGGTATGGGGTTTAACAAGTAGAAAAACATAGTCATCTTGTAAAGGATGATTCATATAGCACATATTACCAATATTTGAAATATTTTTATGAAAATTAATTTCAATGAGTTTATTTTCTCCCCATATAATAATTTGGTTTAAAACTTCTTCTACTAGTGGTACTAATCATAAACTTGTTGACTAGTTTTGTATGTCTAGAAGGGTGATGGAGTAAAATAGTTTTTGGCCCTTTTTAGCACTTAAAAATCATGCAAAGTAATTTAATTAATCTAGGGAAGTTTAGTATTCATCAAAAAATATTTTCACATTTTTCACACTCCCCTATAGGTTGTACAAGTGCCAAACTCTCTTTTATAGTTGTTTTCTTGATTTTTAGTTAGAGAACCTATAAGTTTTATATGGAATAATAATAGTTAATATGAAAAATTGGAAAATTTTAATAAAAATAGGACACTTTTACACCTTAAAAATCATGCCACTTTCATATATGACCCCAAAATAAACCCTTAGGGACACAAAATGACATAAGGATCTAATCAGACTATGACCAAGAATAAAAATATAATATATGACATCAAATATACTATGAGTCACCCTATGACATAATATTATAGCCCTATATATATTTTTTTACTATAGGGGGGTTTATCTATTTTTCTTGTGGTCAAAAATGGTCAACAATACCCAAATCAAAAAATAATCACATAGTCAACTAGGATGTGGTCATAGTCAAAAAACAAGGTTGAAGTGCAACCATATCCTCCTAGAATGGAATTTTCATAGAAAATTTTGAAATTATATTTTCAAATGAAACATAATTCACAAGCCTTTCCATCTAGTTTTCATTAATAGTCAACTTACACAGTCAACAATAGATTAGATCTAAGCTAGGTTTACATATATGTTTATCAATTTAATATTTATAGGTCATTTAAAATTTTGTAAAATTTTACTTTTAAATTTATATTTATATATATTTAAATAAATTTTCAGTAGTTTATTTATTCTTGTGTTTTCTTTAGGAAAGAGAAGGAGAAATATAGGCCAAAGCCTTTGTCCAACAAAGGTTACATGCACGCTGACTTGCCAAGGAAATGGTTAGAGGTATGTCTCCAAATAATGTGTTATATCACTTTGGAAGGCATACACACCAATCTCTACTCACATCATTTCCTACTTTTGAACCATTTCAAGGGCCATCTTATTAGCATCCCTTTCTTTTTGCTACAATTTTTAGAGGTTTCTATTTTAAATTTCAAGAAGAACCTTATCATGGATTTTATCCACCAGGGTCTCATTTTTTTGGTGATCAAAAGGGGAGAACCAATTTGGTCTAATAAAATTTTAGAGGTAATTGATATTAATAGTGACAAGGAGGAGTTACAAGTGGAGAGTACTCAATCCTCAGCTTTTGAAGAGGAGAATCAAGGAAAATAGTTGGGGGATTCTAGCACACGTGTACAGAAAAACCATAAATTTGATTTAGGAAGCCCCTCTTTCACTTAAAAAGGAAAATTTAATCTAGGGGATAATGGAAACAAGGGTTTCAAAGATTCACTCTAGAAAATCTATACCAAAATTGCAATCCAAAATCTACTTTGTAGAGAAATTTTATAGAAATTCGAGAGGTTAAGTAATTTTCTTGGTTTTAACAAATCTATGGTTCATGATGGAAGGAATCCTAAGACCCACAACTCTAGGAAGGAATATTTATATAAGGACAAAGGGAAAGAGGATACTTGAGTTGCTGAGGAATTCATAAAATAATCCCCTCATGTGGACCTCAAAAGAAAGAAGTTGGATAATGAGGAGGAGCAATTCATTGGTAGTCACACTAGAGGTAAATGCCACAAAAAAGATAATACAATGACCAAGAAATTTGTTGCTTACTTTGAGTTGGAATAACTCTATTATTTCTTGTTTTGGGTTGGGTCCTTTTTTATTATCAGTTGACTATTGGCTGAAGTTTAGCGGATGTTAGGTTGATCATCAGGGTGTTCACCCTTATCTCATTTTAGGCTTTTATGCTATCTTTGCTTCTCCTATTTGTTATCTTTTGTATTGGGTCTAGGTCCCTTCAACCCATCTTTACCTATCAAATAATTTTTTTGTCTTTTCATTATTAAATAAAAAATAACATTAAACACCAACCAAAACTAACACAATAATAGATCACGTAAATTGTACAAATATCAATGGATGGACCCATTGAATATTCAAGTAGAAATTGAGGATTATTATCAATAAGAGGTTTAATTAGATGAATAATATGGGGAAATACATATAAAATTCCATTTTTACAATAGATGGGTGATATGATAAATGAATTACAACACATTATACATTATGATTGATCAATAAGCCATATTACATTATCAATTAAATCTTGGCCAAAGATTGTGGAGACATTTATATTTGTGAATCATAAAAGAGATCAATTGTGTGATATGTTTGGAAGACAATGGTTAGAATATATAAAATCTACAATAGTCACTCCAAATAAGTGTATTAGATTCATATTTTCATGTAATATAATCAAAATTAACCATGATGGAAATACTGAACACCAAAAGATCAAATATTCATGGAAAAAGTGAAATGGAATTATTTCATAAGAAGAAACATGATCCATTTTGTGCTATTAAATAATATGAAATACACATGCATAAGGTTTTTAAAAGAGCAAATGAAAAGAAGAAGATGATATACATATTGAAATATGATGGCTCTAATGATGATGACATGTGGAAATTCAATATGATTATATATCAAGAGATGAAAACTCTATCATAATATTCTCCATAAACATTTAGGCATACCTTGGATATGATATTAAGACTATAAAATTCACATTATTTTATTTTAAAAATTCAAAACTTCATTAAATTCATTAGAAAATTCATTAAAAAATCAAAAATTCAAAATTGGGACCTATACATGACATGTTTTCCTATTTTGTATAATTGATTGATGTTATTTATCATGTACATGTGAATCACATATCTAATATTTACACACATGATTTTCACTTCATATATGAGTGGGATGCAGGCATATCTAAGTGGTAAAGTTTCATATATAACACTTGACCTTGAAATGGAATCATTTTGCACGTACACTCACTTGGCCATCTTGTGTAATAGCTCTATTAACTCCTTACAGCTACTTTAAATAGTTATTTTAGTTTTTATGTTTATTGTAATTCAAATACCTATCTGATCCTATCAACCATTCTCATGTGGATAATTTTCAAGGATAACGATTGTCTATTTACCTTATCTATTCAAGGTTTTCATTGGAAACTTAGTCTTATTTTAGTTTGGTTTAGACCCATATAGCTAACTAGGCTTCCAAAGCCTAATTAGGTCTAAGGAAGGTCTAACATCATTTTCCCTTTGTTATCTAAAACATATATTATGATTAGATATACTCATGAGTTTCATCAAGGTTTTGAGTTAATTCTCGTATCAAGATTCTAGATGGGAAATATCCATTATAATTGGGGAATAAATCATTGATTAGGTCAGGGACTATTTCTATTTCCTTTCCTTTGTAGTCAATCCATGGGACCATGTCCAGACTTGCAAGGTTTTGACATCCAAACTACAATTCTATATGGGGTTCTATCCCCAATTTCATTGATGCTTATATAGGAGATATTTTATCCCTTGGAACCCCAAAGTCTATTTATTATAGTTGTTAGCCTCTAAAACCTTGCAACCTTTGATGTCAAGCTTTGGATCCCCCAAACCCTAGTCACTTAGCCTTCAAGATTTTTGAGCCTACAAAACCCTGATTAAAATGGGAAAACATAAACACAAAGATAAATAACATATTTTAGGGGTCCAAGACTTGATAAGGTCTTGGAACCCCATTTGAAGTTTAAAATTATTCTTTCCCACCTTTTTTAAAAATTTAAACTTGAGTATTTTTACCACCTTTTTGCGAGTTCAAACAAGGAATTTCCAAAAAATTTCTTGAGACTAGGATTTTTCAAAATTGTTTGTCAAGTCAAAAAGTACATCTCAATAGAGGAATAGAATCATGGGGTACATATTAATCATTAAGTCACCTAGATTTCTTGTCACTCTAAGGGGCATAAATTTTTCCCCATAGGCTCTTATGGAAATTGTTTACACTACCATAAAGCTCTTTTTATTATGAAAGTTTTGGTCCCACAAATTTTTCCAATTTGACTCGAGTCAAAGGCTACTCACAACTAATTTTTACACTTTCTCGACTTGAATAGGTCCATTAAATGCCTTTTTAGACCTCATGGTACTTTTTCATTTGTAACTTGGTCCTTGTTAACCCATTTTTAGAACCATCAAAGTTGTTATAAATCTAAATTCGATGCAGATGCATTAGTACCTCTAGTTTCCAAAAAGTCATTCCCTATAATGAGATTTTAAAGTTTTAATTTTATAAGTTTCTTTTTGAGATTTTAATTACAAAAAATAACTTGTTTTTTTGTCTTTTTATAGGTCAAAATGGAGAAAAAGGAAAAGTGGTGGGAATGGAAAAGTGAAGGAGCATTTGGGTGGGAAATGAATCAATGGAAAGTATATAAGTAATCCAAGCCATGCACATTGTAATGGTTGACATTTTGTTGCTTCAAAATACTCAATGTTAATCAACTATTTTTGGATTTTATAGTTTTAAATCATATCCCTTTTTTATAACCCTATAATTATGTTGGTGAAACTTTGATTGATTAATCACAATGATTTGTAATGGGTTTTTAACATGAATAATTTGATCAAGATGAGACTATGGATTTATTATTTTCAATCCATGCATTCAAAATGGTGGTTTTGGCTTTTATTAATGATCTATTTCACTTGAAAGCTTATATCAACCTTGTGTGTGATTGTGTGTATACAAATCAAACCAAGGGCTAATTTATGTTTTCATGTAATCAATAAATCTAGATTTTTCCTAATTATTATAGGATTTATCTCTTTCTCCCTTCTGTTTTGTATTTTTTAATCAAATCTAGTTAAACTATGGTTTGTCTGATAGTAATATGTTTTTACTCATTTATCTCAATTGTTTGATTTATTTCAATACCACACCATTGAATGATTAAATGCATGGGAATGAAAAATTAAAGTTATCACTTTTAACTATTTTTATCTAAAACACTAAATTTATAATTAGGAAAATGTATGTGCATGCTTTGTTATTTTCAAATTTTGATTTAAACCCATTGAAACTATACTCAATACTATAATTACCATCCATTTTTTTCAAGAATCAAAGACATTATAATATTTCAAACAAATATGCCCCATGATTGGAAATATCACAATGCATAACTGAGTGAAGATTAGTGTGTTATGATCTAGTAGATATAGACCTTGGGGAGACCTACCTTTAAAAGGCTCCTTTCAAGAGAGGTTTAATGGGATTCACCACCCTGATATCCTAACAATGGAGTTTCCATGACAAATGACACATCAACATAATTGGTAATAGAAGGAGGGCCACAAATACATAAAACTATTTTTTTAATAAAATTCATAGCTTAAATACTTAGGAGTGTTACCCACACTCAAGTATTCTACAAGTTAAATTAGAAATCAGATAAATACCCACCTGATCAAAGTCTATTAGGGATGAATTTGAGTTAATTTAACTTGCATGACATAAAAAACCAAGATTAAATAAAGGGAAACTAAAAACTAGACAAATCCACTCTGATAGTATCTCACCCACAAAGTTTAGCTCCCTTCATCAATCCATTTTATACCCCTCAAAACCCACCAATGATAGTTAATCCTAATTGGTTTGGTGGAGGTGGATGACTATGAACGTTTTAGGGCTTGATTGTGACTTACCAAAGAATCTTGACAAGTTTTGCCTAAAGTATGTAGCTAATGGGATTCAAACTGCTAAAGAACATATATAGGCATTCAAAGATTCCCTTATTTAAACTTAGGTTAAACACAATGATGTTGGTTTTTCACTATTCCCCTAATCCTTAAGGGAGGTTTCTTATTCATGGTACCTTATGTTTCGAAAAGGGTCCATCACCTCTTGGAATGATCTATAAACAGTGTTTATCAGTCATTTTAGGTTGCCCATTGATCTGACTATCCTATACCATCACTTTGTATCTTCTCATAGGGAACCAAATGAACCTAGGAGAATATTTAATGCACGTTTACATAATTTATATTATAGGTTGAAATATCCCTACACATAGATGGAAGTGACTACCATCCAAACCTACTTGATGGATTCAGACTCAATGACATCTATGTTTCTTAAGAGAACCTTGATAACACTTACAATCCTTATCGTTGGTCTAAAAAAAAGATATAAATATTGAGAAATATATGATGCTAAAATGATACAAAATTGATCATTTACCTCTATTAGGCCAACTTAGGGCTTATAACTAAATTTATATGATCAAGTAGGTTCTTCAACACAACACTCCATTGATGAACTAAATCTTGGGTAATATGTATGCAATCACAAATCTAGTCTACAACCTAATGCCTATGAGCTATAAGCCTAATGACTATCATTATATTCACCCAAATCATGTTTTAGCACATGAAAATAATCAAAAACTTATTCCTATCTTCTACAACAACACTACTACTATGCCTAGCATGAGTGGTTATCCTCTCATTTATGAATAATTATATGCCTATAAATAATGCCCATGACTAAACACATCATGTTGCCTCTACATTTATAAACATTGTTTCACCTCTGGCTAACCCATAACCATAAATAGGAAATCAACAAAATACTAGAATGAACCCAAAAGTAGTAAACTTACATCAAATGGTTCAATAGTTGACAAAAGACATGGTCAATTATGTAGACAAGTTCCAAAAAAAACTCACCAAATTATGATTAACCCCAAACAAAAAATAAATTTAAACTTCCAAATAACTAGTAGGTAATGGAACATGAGGTCCAATAATGGAGGAGTGTCTAGTCTGTTTGACAATGTAAACTAGGGAAATAACAATAATGCTTCAAAATTAGTGGACCAAACTAATTTAGCATTGCCTAGTTGGTGTAGGTTACATAATAAAAATAATCATGCTGAAATTGATTGTGTTGGGTTCATCCTAGCTTCAAAAAATTTCCAAAAGGATATGGATAACCTAGATATAGTCCCTACACCTAACAATAACAACTCTAATCAAGGTAAATGAAACCTTAGAATAACTCTACTCTTGGAAACTTATGAGTTACCATTCAAGAGTGATAATGAGCTTGAACACAATTTAGATGAGGTCCATGCATTTAAAAAATTATAAAGGGAAACAACTACCAGTTGAGGAGTAAGTTCTAAGGTCTATTGACTACCTCTACTCCTTTTGAACAACACTCAAGTTCTACCTAAATAAAACTCAAGTAATAACCCATTTTTTCCTAAGGGATATATCAAAAAATTTCAACCCTAGAACAAATATACACCCTCAAAAAACAATAAACCATTAGAACCAAAAAAATATGGATATAGGTTTGTAGATGACTTAAATAAAACTAAGGCTAATCTAACAATTTTTGATTTGCTCCAGATTTATAACTAGAAAAACATGTTGTTAAGGAATTATTTTCTCCTAAAGGGAAATAAACCAATAAAACAAATAATTCTCAAGTTTTAATATACAAATAAATTATTGAAACTCCTCATTTCCTATTAATAATATGTATTTTTTGTAAAATGTACAAAATTGTTTGGTGAATTCAAGTACTTTTGATAACATGATGCCTTATATAGTTTTCTTGTTGTTAGATTTCACTCCTGTAAAGTCTAATATAAAATTTGTTTAATTAGAAAAGACAAAGGTTAAGGTTTTTGGTGAGTTAAACCATATCCACATACATTTGGCATCTGATCATAGGGTGAAATAATTTATTGATATTCAGGTAGTGGATATACCTAATGTTTATGGTATGCTCTTGAGTAGAGATTGGTTGAAAATGTTCAATGGTTACATGAAAACTAACTTATATCACATGTGGATCCTATGGTGAGGCATAACTAATCATATTAGAATTGAGCATGAGCTGAAAATGAATCACATAATTATGGAATAAAATAAAATGAATGAGAGATTTTATCGAGAGACTGAACTTAGGGTCCATGCACTTGAAAAATAAGTAGAGCTTATAATAAACTCTCCATTAAAATTTTGTCTCTACAATAAAATTTATAATTTGAGGAGTTTGATAAGATAGATGATGAGTATACCCTCTTTTCATATAAGATAATTTCATTAGATAATACTACTAAAGCATATGAGGATGTGAACAATCTCATCTAGGTGAAAACAAGAGTTTTACATGATCTTATGATGAGAAAATAACCATTATAGATAGTCCTATACCTACTTATACCACAAATAACCTAACTATAAGCTCCATATTAGTTAAAAAACAAAATGTATTCCCACTAGGCATTGCGAAAACTAATGAAGATATCAATATGGCAACATCACCTAATTATCATAATCCTACATACACAACTAAAAATCACTTGTGGATTCTAAAAGTTGATGGCTCTAAGTCCAAGAGTGGGTGGGGTGTCAATGTAGAGATCATTAAACCATGATGTAAGTCATACTTAGGTAAATTTCACATGAAATTTTATTACACAAATAATGTTGTTGAACTTGCAAGACTAGTTCATGGTCTATAATTTGCTCTAAGGAAGAAAGTCAAGAATCTCAAGGTACTTGGTGATTCAAAACTAGTGGTCTAATAAGCAAGAAGCTAATATGATTGTAATGACAAGTGTTTATCTAGATATTTTAGATGAGTATTTAACTTTATATAATATTTTGATGTATTCAACATTCAAACATTGCCTCGTATAAGAAACTATGTAGTGGATGCATTAGAAACAAATACTAATACTCTAAAACCTATAACTGACTCCAAGTTTAGAAGGTTATCAATGGAGTTAATATCTACTCCTTTCATTTTGGATAATATCAAGAACTTATAGGTGTTAAATGATAATTAGCATATCATCAAATTCATCACCAACATGGATGTATTTGAGTCTTAGATCATTGATGAAGATGCCACAAAAAAGTTTGAACTACATGAAGAAGGGGCAATAAATTTGAAAACCAATAGTACAACAAAGGGCATGGTCTCATTTGAAAGGTTATTTGACATGGATTATCAAAGTGAAAACAAAAAATCCACCCTGACCAAAGGTGTGCCAAACTAACATTGAAATATAGGCAATGCCAACAAATCAAAACATGTACTTTTAGGCACAACATGTACAAAAAAAGAAAAAACAAGGGTTTGTTCAAGTCTTAAAAAACTTTAAGGATGTTATATCATGGATTTATTGATAAATTAATTTTTTAACACTTATATTATCATGTATACCATCGCTCTCAAGCTAAGAGTCAAACCATTCCATCAAAGATGAACACTAGTGAATCCATTGTTAGAACCATTGATATTTAAGTAAGTGCATAAATTAATCTAAAAAAGAATCATCTTTCCTATCAAGCACTCCATGTGGGTCACCAATTTGGTTCTAGTCCAAAATAAAAGTGGATGGATAAAGCTTTGTGTGGACTTCTTAAACTTGAACAAAACATCAAAAAAGGATAACTACTCACTACTTCACTAGATGAGGTATTACAAATAGTGAATGGATCTCAAATGATGTCATTTATCGATGGTTATTCAATCTATAATAAATCAATGGTCAATTATGAGGATCGAATTAAGATAATGTTCATGACAAAATGGGGTACTTTTGCATACAAAAGGATACCATTCAACCTAATCAATATGGCCGATACCTTCCAATGTGCTATGGATATTGCATTTAAGGATCTTATCAAAAAATGCATAGTCATATACATGGATGATTTGA
Source organism: Torreya grandis (assembly GCA_037957365.1). NCBI lineage: Eukaryota > Viridiplantae > Streptophyta > Pinopsida > Cupressales > Taxaceae > Torreya > Torreya grandis. The sequence goes on along the minus strand of JARHVA010009457.1, from coordinate 56,689 downwards.
ATTTATTTTCCAAGAACTGGGAAGACTACGTGAAATACTTGATAACAATATTATAGAGGTACAAAAATCATACAATCTCTATGAACTTTAAGAAGTGTATATTTTTAGTCATGAAGGGTAAGTTGTTAGTTCATATCATCTCATAATGAGGCATGAACTGTTGATGCTGGAAAGTGCACCCTATGGCAGGAAAATGGATTCCTGCCCTCTCCCCACAACATGGAAACCCCTATCTTGCCTATGGGATGGCGAAGCAGGAGAGGAGAGGCTCTAGATATGGGCTAGTTCCCTCTAATGTATCTTGTTTGTTTCAAGCAAAAAAAATATAGATATACTGGGGGGATGAAAAGGGAGAGAGAAAAAGCATGAAAACAAATAGCCTACTCTAAAAGAGGTGATACACCAAAAATGAAAGCGACCTTCCCACATCCACACTGAGGACCAAACAAAACATACATACACTCAGATCTGGCAGAAAAGACCAGGTCTCTGGGATGACAGGGAGGTTCTTATGGAAAGCACAGGAAACAGGGACTCACCAAGGTGCTAAGAAATACACACTGTAAGTGACCTCACCTGTTCTATACCTCCAAAATAGAACTCTACTCCTGGCAGCAGTAGACAGTGGCGCTTTGTAGATCATAGGTTTGCTGGTGTTGAACCTGTGAGAGCATCAAGAGACAATGATTAGACATAGATTAACATTCAAGGCATACTCTACACAATCCATCCAAATAGAGGTAAAAACTATATTTTATTGATTTAAGTGGAAAATTTGGAGAGCAGTGCTCTTTACAAAAGTGGGGAAGATCCTGATAAAATGAACAAGTCTACGCATTTATAGGGAAAGAGCTAAGAGGAGTCTCATTGGGAAGAGTGAAAAAACACTGTAGCTGACATCACAAGTCTGCCAAGACCATACTTGTTCCCTCATTTTGCATGCTGGTCTTCTCCTCTGGCGACTAGGTGGGCTTTTCTCTATGCTCTGTAGGTGTTTTTTGCCACCTGCTGTTGTGGGTGGTGAATTTGCCACCCGCTATCATGGACTTCATGGTGGACTTCTGCCGATGTCAGCTGATAAGCTACCGACTATGGCAGTTTTGCCAATGTCAGCCGATGTAAGCTACTGACTGCGGTAGTTTTACCAATGTCAGCCAATGTTAATGGCCTCTTTTTCTCTGTTGGTTGCTTCACACAGCAATTTTGCCACCCTCTGCATGTGTGTAGGTGGTCTCTTTTTACCCGCCAGTGTTATGGGCAGCGATTTTGCCACCCTCTACATTTGGTCTGCCCTTCTTTTTTGCCTTAGTGTTAAACACCCCAGTTTTTTCCCCTCCCCTTGTGTGAACATTTGAAGACTCTGCCTTTTGCTATCGTGAATGCCAACTAATGAGGCCGATGAACCAATGCTCTAAAATGGAGCTGTCAAACCCTAAAGATAGATCTTGTAACCTAAAATGACTAACCATATAAAGCAGGTGTAGGAGGTGACCGAGATTTTGCCTAAGGGACAAAATTGGGTCAACAAATTGGTGACTCACAGGGTAAGCATGTCTGCTATGCTTAGAACCTAGTTGCCTTGCATATCCATTAGGTGCAGAGTCAGATGGTGACTTTGAAGAGAGTTCACAATAGCTTTGAAGATCTCAGAATCAAAATATATAGAATTTACCCCCACAACGAAGGGAAACACACAAGGCTAAAAAACAACTACCTATGCAACTGCACTTAGGGAAAATAGGAAGAACAACTAAAAGCAAACTATTATGTACAGCTAACCAGGAATGTTTGCATCCCTCCTGGATCGAAAGGAAAATTTCTTAAGTCCCCTTTCTGGTGAGAAGACTTATCATGACAGGCAAGTAGCTGAAAGAAAAAGGGACATGGTGACTTGCTCTTCTTGCTTGTCACCTGAGTTGGCTAGGAATCGAGTGGATATTCAAACATGCCTCCGATATATACATACTCTGATTGTCCCTGGAGGCCTATTAAATGCTGGTCCCTGATATTGGTGCCCCTCACCAAGAAATTAATGGCCGCTAGCTCATCACCGTAATCCTTCTGATCTGCACAATTCTTTTGCAATGTATCATGGTCTGATTTGTTTCCCTCAGCTTCGCTGAAAACTTTGTCAAACTCGTCCTCTGCTTCCTTTTGGCCTTCTTGAAGAAGGGTGAATGTGGAAATGTCTAAAAGGGGCTCACAAAATGATTGCTCATCCCACAAGACTTCACTTCCCTATTTAAAGCCCAGTTCTTCAAGGCATTCCTCTAAGAAGACGGACCTCTCCTTTTCCTCTTTGCTAATCAGGTTCTCTAGATTTTCAAAAATATTCACCTGATCTTCCTCTTTCTCAGATTCTTCAATGTATTCATCCTCATCAATACAACAAGGAAGTTCATCAAACAGAGGAGAAGAGAGCTTACCATGCATTTGTTCCTCTTTGAATTGCTGGAACATCTGCATATATGCAAGGCCTGCATCTTCTCCACTGCTGATAAGGTCTTCACAAGGAGCATCAATGATGATTTCTTCTTCGTTGTCACTCATAACAGCCTCCTGAAGACTTGTAGATTGGATCTTTTTCCCCTCACTTGCCTCTTACAAAATAGGTTCTTCTTCAAGAAGGGACGAAGTGGAGAAAACATGTGGGAGAGGGGGCAGCCCTTGAGCTAGAATCAAATGATTCTCCTCCCTCCACTTGGTCAGCACTTCATCAATATCAGGCATGGCCTGACAACTCTCTTAGAAATGTGTAGGTGGGGTGTGTTTAGGCATGGAATATGCTATTTGGTCTAAACCATCCATCACACATTAGCTAAGGAAACTCTCTCTGGATTCCAAATCTAAAATTCTCCTACTCAGATCTTCTTGGAAAAGCTTTTCCTAGAGGCTACCAGCATCATCATAGGTAGGTGAAACTTTAGCTTCTTTAAGGTTTTGAGAAAAAACTTGCTTTTCTTCTTCTATTCTATCCCATGATTCCACTGTCTTCCCCCAATTCAGGATCTCTGAATTTGAATTCTGTTCATGTGAATAGATAGCAACTTTGTTTTCCACAAGGACCTGAGGCTCTTCTAAAAGGTCTAAAAAAATTAACTCCCTTTCAAGGAGTAGCTTCATCCTAGCCTCTAAGTCTTCAATCTGTCTGGCTAGGTTTTCCTAGAAGAGTCTTTCTTGGAGGTGGCTAGCATGATCCTCTTCAAATCTCTGAGCTAGTCCTTGGCATTCTTTCTTCTAACTTGGAATTTGCACATCATGCTGGAAAACTTGGGGAGGCTGAAGAATGCAAGGAAAACACTGTTGGTGCATTGGAGGAGCCTCTAGAAGAGGGACGTGCTGGCTGGTGGTATTATTCTCAATGGAAGAACCCTGATCTAAGGAGTTGAAAAGATTGATCTCCATGGGAGGTTGTTCTGATGCCATTTGGTGTTGGAAAGCTAGGCACACGAGATTGGGAGTAGCTACATTTGATGAGCTGGAGTGAGCAAGTGCAATTTGATAAAATGGATTTGGTGTAAAAGAGGAGATTTTATTCAAGGTAGGAGGGGGCATGCAAGGCTGGCTACCTTGGATAGAAGGATTTCTCCATTTTGTTTCCTCCTCCTTCATGGACTGTAAGGCCTGTGCTTGCCTAAACAAGCACTCCTCTTTATACATCAGCTCCTACTGATATTTATACTACTCTTCCAGCCTGTCGATTTCTTTTATCTGCTTTTCAAATTTGAGCCTGACCCCCCTTATAGTTGCAGGGCAACTAGGAGAGCTACTTGAGGGGATTCCATAAATATTTTGAGTCTGATCCAAATTATATGAAGGAGAACAAAATCCATGATTTTGTGCAAAATAAGTATATATACAAGAAAATTTTTGGATTTCTGAAGGCACCAGGCTGCTTAACCAGTGGATTTACTCAGAGTCGCCAGATGCTGAAGAAACTTGATTTGTTGTAACAGGACCAGCATCAATCCTGAAACTTTACTACGTTAAAAAACTGGTAGTCCCACCGGGCGTGCCAAAACTGTTGATGCTGGAAAGTGCACCCTGCGGCAGGAAAATGGATTCCTGCCCTCTCCCCGCAACATGGAAACCCCTCTCTCACCTGTGGGATAGCGAAGCAAGAGAGGAGAGTCTCTAGATATGGGCTAGTTCCCTCTGATGTATCTTGTTTGTTTCAAGCAGCAAAAATATAGATATATAGATATACTGGGGGGATGAAAAGGGAGAGAGAAAAAGCATGAAAACAAACAGCCTACTCTAAAAGAGGTGATACACCAAAAATGAAAGCGACCTTCCCACATCCACACTCAGGACCAAACAAAACATACATACACTCAGATCTGGTAGAAAAGACCAGGTCTTCGGGATGACAGGGAGGTTCTTATGGAAAGCACAAGAAATAGGGACTCACCAAGGTGCTGAGAAATACACACTGTAAGTGACCTCACCTGTTCTATACCTCCAAAATAGAACTCTACTCCTGGCAGCAACAGACAGTGGCGCTTTGTAGATCACAGGTTTGCTGGTGTTGAACCTGTGAGAGCATCAAGAGACAATGACTGGACACAGATTAACATTTAAGGTATACTCTACACAATCCATCCAAATAGAGGTAAAAACTATCTTTTATTGATTCAAGTGGAAAATTTGGAGAGCAGTGCTCTTTACAAAAGTGGGGAAGATCCTGAGAAAATGAACAAGTCTGCGCATTTATAGGGAAAGAGCCAAGAGGAGTCTCATTGGGAAGAGTGAAAAAACACTGTAGCTAACATCACAAGTCTACCAAGACCATGCTTGTTGCCTCATTTTGCATGCTGGTCTTCTCCTTTGGAGACTAGGTGGGCTTTTCTTTGTGCTCTACAGGTGTTTTTTGCCACTTGCTATTGTGGGCAGCAAATTTGCCGCCCACTGTCATGGACTTCAGGTGGGACTTTTGTCGACGTCGGCCGATAAGCTACCAACTGCAGTAGTTTTGCCAATGTCAGCCGATGTAAGCTATCGACCGCGGCAGTTTTGCCAACGTCGGCCGATGTTAATGGCCTCTTTTTCTCCACCAACTGCTTCACGTGGCAATTTTGCCATTCTCTGCATGTGTGTAGGTGGTCTCTTTTTACCCACCAGTGTTGTGGGTAGCGATTTTGCCACCCTCTGCATTTGGTCTGCCCTTCTTTTTTGCCTTAGTGTTAAAAGCCTTGGTTTTTTCCCCTCCCCTTGTGTGAATGTTTGAAGACTCTTCCTTTTGCTACCATGAACACCAACTAACGAGGCCGATGAACCAATGCTCTGAAACGGAGCTGTCGAACCCTGAAGACGGACCTTGTAGCTCAAAATGACTGGCCATGTAAAGCAGGTGTAAGAGGTGATTGGGGTTTTGCCTAAGGGGCAAAATTGGGTGGGTCAACATGAACATAGACCCAAAGAGTGTAAATAATTATAAAAAACCCACTACCTAGTAGTAGAAAAGAGATGATGTCATTCTTTATCAAAATAAACTTCGTCAAGAAGTTCATTTTGGGCTTTGTAGAGATAATCTAAACACTAAACAACATGCTAAAGAAAGATGCAAAGATTGAATGTATTATTTATCACAAACAATTTTTTATTAAATCAAGACACTAATTATAAACACACTAATACTTATTATTCCAGACTATATGTAACCTTCTACATCTATTCATTTACTTCTGAACACTCAAGTGTTGTTTTTCTTATGCATAAGAAAGAAGTTGTAGATTATAGACATGTATCATTCATGAGTTTTCCACTCTAAAATTATGAGTTGATGTATTCAATGATTGAAAAATAATATTTTTCCTTAAATAAAGTAATCAAGAAGTTTAGGTATTACATCTTACATAACAAGGTATTTTCCATCATGCCTAATCCAATAATGAAAGATATGTTAATGGAAAATGAGTTGGGTGAATGAATAGGCAAGTGTATGACCATTATCCAAGAGTTTGACCTATAAATCCAACCAATGAATATTGTATGAGGTCAAAGACTCAATAATTAAATGGCTGAAGTAGACCCATATCTAATTTGCTAGTATTACACATGGCCATATATTATAGAGGATGATTGGTATAAGGATGTAGTCTAATATTAGCTCAATAATGAGTGCACAAGTCACTTGAAATCTACTCAGACAATATACGCCTAAAAATAAATAATTTCATGATCAAATTAGGTGTGTAATACATAAAAAATATTGAAGGCATATATCTAAGATGCCTAAAAAATAGAAGTAGCTAAAGTACTTAGTGATTTCCATGGGAAATATGGAATTGGTCACAAATTAGGGAGTGTTATATCCCATCAAATATTTAGGGTAGATTATTACTATCCACATATTTTTAAAGATGTTCATGCTCACATATAGATCCATCATACATGACAAGTTATTACACATAGAGAAGGTATCCCTGCCATGCCCTTGAAGCTATTTACAGAGGTCCATCCATTCAAAAAATGGGGATTGGAATTTGTGGGAGATATCAATGCTAATTCATCTATAGGACATAATTTCATCCTTATAATAACTAATTAATGTACCCTTTAGATTGTAATTCAAGCATTCAATAATAACATAACTGATGTGGTAATTAAATTCTTAGAATATAATATCATCACCATGTTTTGGATGTCTACCACTCTAGTATGTGATAATGGTCCCTCTTTATCTTCTTTACAGTTTATTGAATGGGCTTACAAAAATTAGGGAATCCTCAAGTTCTCTTCCAATTACTAACCACAAGGTAACATAGTAGCTAAATATACTAATAATAAATTAATTTATGTAGTTAATAAAGTCTTGGTAAAGAACCCTAGAGACTATCATAATGTTTTAAAATTCACATTGTGGTATGATAGGACTAGAATAAGGTTAACCCTAGGAATGTAACCATACCATATTATGTATGACCAAGAACCTATATTTTTGATGAACATGAGAATCCCCACATTTTAGTTCATGAGAGATTGGAAACTGATGATAAAATAGAGGCTCACCTCATTACCTTGATCCAATTAAAAGAAAAATAATATGCATTCTTACTATATTTTAGTAAAGACCAAGGATTCATCAAGCATTGGTTTGACAAATGATCAAAAGTGAAATCCTTCTAAATCCATGATCTAGTCCTTCTTTAGTACAAGGATCACAAAAAAGGGATAACATGACAAATTTGATGCCCTGTGGTTGGGTCCCTACCAAATATATAAAATCTTAGGGGATAATGCATTCCACCTAGGGTTTTTAACTAGTTAGGATGTCCCATTTCTTGTTAGTGTATAGTTTCTCAAACACTACTTCTAATCTTGAATTAGCCTATTAAGTTCCTCTAAATACTTTCTCTTTCCCTTTCTTGATTTATTTATTTATTTATTTTCTTATTTATTAGTAGCTTTACTTGATTTTATTGCTTTTCTCATTTTTAATTGTTAGCCTACCCACATTGCTTATCTCTTTTTGGTCTAGTCCATCTGTTTTACCATATAGGTTCCACTGTTGGTCAAAGAATGTAGAATTAAAGGCCTATATGTAGGTAACAAGGACATTTTGGTGTGTAAGTATTTTGCATATTTTATAGCATTAGATTATATTTTTTAATTGGTTTCAAAATATTAATATATTAAATGTATTATGAATTTCTTCATGTTGAGTTAAGTTTGGGTAAACTATTTGGTCAATGAATGCATTCTCTCAAAACCAAGCACAAAAATCACATCTTAATGGTTTTTGGGTTTGCTTAAATGAACCTACTATGGTGAAGATCTAGGGAGAAAAATAAATAATTCTACCTTTCACTTACCATGATGGTCTCTGATTTGGAATTGAGATACTAAGAAAGAAAGTGAAAAGATAAAGCAAGAAAATAAAATAAAAAAATCAATTTCAAGAACAATCAATTATGGGTGTTTTAGGTAACTCTACTTGGGCTATGAACACTTGGATAATAGTAGAGCAAAGCCTAGAGTAAGATCAAGGATAACTCTGTCAGGGCTATAAATACTTAAGTATAATAGAGCAATGTCTAGTTAAGCATTCTCAAGGAAGGATTCACTAACCTAATGATTGTATCCATAGTAATTAGTCCTTGTAGATTTTAACAAGTTGTGATTTAACTCATTTTCACACATACAGTCAATAAGAACATCTGATTTGGTATTTTATCCACTCTTGTATTTTCATCTCTTGAAACTATTCATGTTCCATGCATAGTGTCATTCAGATATTATGGGTTCATAGACACATTTCTATTGTTCTAAAATACTTAGGAGTATTTTTAGTATATTTTTTGTTTATTATTGCTTTCACAACATTCCTTATTTCTTTCAAGAATCATGTAATCTCTTTTTTGCTTTTGCAGTTACTTCTACTTGAATTCATAACTCATTAGTCTTAGTAATATTAATTTTCCTTGGTGTTAAATCTTGGTTTATGTTCCAAATCAGGTCCCAAAACCATCACTATTAGAAATAACATTTTTGTGTGATAAAAAATCATAAATAACACTTAGCATGAAAATGGAGTCTTGACCTCCCAATTTAAATTTAAATATTGGATTGCTTAGATATCTTAACCTAATATAGGGGTCACCTTGGTTTTTATTCCATTATAGGATACAAAACCCATCCCATTCTGATGACCAATTCTAAGTGATAAAGTTTCATATATAACACTTGGCCCCAAAATAGAGTCTTGTTGTATTTATGCTTTCTGATGGATCTCTCAACACCTTTCAAATATTTTAAAGGGGAATTTTGGTTTTCATGTATTTTGTGTCTCTAGTACATATCCCATCATATTAAGGATGCTCGTATGAATAAGTTTCATGTTTTAATTTTTGAGTGAAAACATGTTTTTGAGGTACTTATCCCACTTATGAGGTCTTTAGTATAGGTATTCTCTAGCTTGCTTAGATTTCTCAATATAATTATGGGGTCAATTTTATTTTCATGACTTTTCAACCCATTTTAACTTATCCATTTTGTTTACCAAAATCATTTGAGTTATTTTCATATTTTACACTTAGTCGTTTGATGACTTCTCAATCCCCATATTGTACTTGCAAAATCTTGTTTCTCCAGGTGAAAAAATTAAAAAATAACCTGATTAGGTCTACTTTGACCTATTCTCTATTTCCCTTACCTAATTAGGTTTTTCATTGGCAAATTATTATTATT
>JARHVA010009457.1:0-42500 GCA_037957365.1 Torreya grandis | reverse complement strand
TGTTAATTATAGATATGAAAATAAATGATGATGAAATGAAGAATCTACATATCATTGTTCTACTATTCATCTATATTAATGGAAATAATTTATACTTGGTAATTAAACTTAGGTATTTTTTTAGTTAGATTGTATAGTTAACATCAACTATATCAATTATACTGGTGAGGATATATGAGACTATATCAAACTATTTATTTTGAGGCAACACCTATTTATTTTAGCAAACTATTTAGACACGCACGCACACACACACACACATTAAATGGTTGTATAGATATTTAACTGTATGTTACATAGATGTAGTGATTTGCATTCAACAAAAATTAACTGTTTGTAATATTATGACTATGATGTGAATATATGATTAATGTAGCAAACTTGTATATATAATATGTATATACTAGAAAATATATCATATATAAATGACTATTTATAGCTTCATATACATGATATATATTGACTACATATACATTAAACAAGTCATACATTAGAGAATATATGATATAATACTATATATATATATATATATATATATATATATATATATATATATATATATATATATATATATATATATATATATATATATATATATAAAGTATCATATTCAAGTCCGTATATACAGTGAATTCAAAAATGTAAACACAATTAACTAAGTAATCATATATAGCAAACTCAAAAGTATAAACATAGTGAACTAGGTAGTATATATATTAAAATAAGAATTAGTAAATACACAATGATTTACTTATATGTATAAGATGTAAATATTATGCATTTTACCAATAAGCTAGTGTAATGCCCTATATAAAATAAGGACAATTTTTATGCAGCAAAATAAACATAAAGATGTATAAAGATAAATGTACATAATGATTTAAATCATATGTAGATTAAAATTTTGATATGCAAATAGTATGCACAAAGTGAACCAAATAGGGATATATAGCAATCTAACTAGGAATATATATATATATATATATATATATATATATATATATATATATATATATATATATATATATATATATATATATATGTATGTATATATATATATATATATATATATGTATGTATATATATATATATACATATATATATATATATGTATATATATATATATATATATGTATATATGTATATATGTATATATATATATATATACATACATATATACATATATATATATACATATATATATATATATATATACATATATATACATATACATATATATATACATATATATATATATACATATATATATATATATATATATATACATACATATATATATATATACATATATATCTATATACATATATATATATGTATATACATATATATATGTATATACATATATATATATATATATGTATATATATATGTATATATATATATATATATGCATATATGTATGTATATATATGTATATATGTATGTATATATATATATATGTATATATATGTATATATGTATATATATATATATATATATATGTATGTATATATATGTATATATATATGGTCATCATATATAGTTATGCATTTGGATACTATGGTAGCGATCTATATATTGATTATGAGTTTTAGCAGTATCTATTCAAGATATGGTAGTTAGTGAGTTGTGTTGAGAGAGGTACAATGCCTTATGTAAATTGAAGTATATCGGTTATTAAATAATAAGATATTAGTGCTTTGGTCCAAAGTATATTGGTTATTAATATTGGTTAGCTTAATAAATCTGTCAGTAAATATTAAGTAAGAGATTACCTTCCTATTACATTGATAAGTATTAAATTTGTTTCACTCTATAAGCAAATTGAATTGCAAAATATACTTGAAAATACTTATAGTTTATAGACAAATATAATTTTTGAATAGATTATATTATAAGGAAATTATTCTTGAGTTATATGAAAATCGAAGATAGTCTAAGTATACAAATATCTAAGAAGGTTACACTTAGTATATGCAATGAATATTTGAAACCAATGATTTGTATTGCTTAAACCATAAATACTGAATATATACAAAGATTAACAAGAATACAAATAGCCTCGACTATGATAACTAGTTTATTGATAGTCCAAAAATATTATTTCTTAGAATTGTTCATCACTATATTCTATCTAATGACTATTATAGCCTTATGATATCCTTGATTGGGACTATAAATAATTGTAAGCATTTATATATAGTACTTATTTATTATTTGAGGTCATGTGTATGGTAAATACTATGAGTAGATTAATATGTATAGGTGTATATACATATGTAGTATGTATTCGTATAATGTTGTGGTATCAATAGTTCTATTGATTTATATAAATAAAGTATTAGATTCATGAAGAGTGGGAAACCAACTATATATATACACATCTCCCTAAAACATAACAAGATGTATAAATTAAAGATCATGTTAAAAAAAACATAATTAGAATTATGAGACTTTTATTCTTGAATTGTTTATGACTGATTATTTGTAATTAAGTAGTTGTGCTCAAGAAAAATGGACTATGATAATATGGGTTGTCATAGAGTAAATTATATTTGGAAACTACTTATAGTAATTCAAAAATTACAATTTAGATGTATATTACACCTGGATGGTATGAGTTGTAGTTGTTATTCTTATGGTTTGTGTTAAATAATGCTATGGCTATTCATTCATATATTTGATGGACTAAACATATGCATTTTGATTATTATTATACTTATCATGTTTTATAATTTTTAGTAAGAGGTAATCTATATGAATCTATTGGTTATATTTATGTGAACCAAATCTCATATTTCTAGTATCGACTAAGAAGTGGGATGGACTTCACTAGCTTACTAACATCACAATACCAGATGAAGGTAATCTAATCAAGTGGTGTGTTTAAAATTGATTGATCCTAGAGATCATTAGTTATTGAAAATTTTGGCCAAATTAATGCTAGTTATACATTATCATTTTATATGTATTATTTACATGTTTGTGCGATATCATATTAGAATTAAAAAATTTATGGTACACTACATATTCTTAAAAATCATATAACACATGGGTACTAGATTATCTCTCTGGATTTATACACAATCACTATCTAATCATCCATGAAGGGAGGGATATTTCCTGATGGGGGATTTTTCATGGGATCGATGTTCTATGGTTGGTATGGAAAAGTGATCAGATGATGCTTTTCCTCCCCATAATAGTACTTATTTTGAGATGACACTTGAGATTGCCATAGATACTAGAGTTTAGGAAACTCATGCTCTGTGGAGCCATGCATCATGTATTTTTATATTATATTATATTTATTATTAAAACATTATCCTTATGAGCTATAATTACTTATTGTACATTGACAATAGTGATTGTATGTTTTTACCAACATGGATGGAAGTTTGTAGTTATTTTTTATATTTAGTTATGATGTGTTTCTTATGATGATATTGATAAGTGATGAATGATGTCCCATGCTTATTTTATAGTTATTATACTTAGATTAATTTATCTAGATCACTACTTAGATTCTCATGGTGTAATCTAAAGAAAAAATGCATTATTTTAATTTTTAAAAGAATCATGTATTTTTAGGTAGATCTTAGTGAGGTTGTTCCTTATGGTATTAGATCTATGACTCAAAATATAGGACCTAATGAGTCCACTAATGTTTTCATATATTTTTGTTTACCAGAAAGGGGAATGGTGAAAGCTAGAGTATCTGGAGAGGGTATGCCAAATGTCAATAAGTAACCCTCTATTTTATACTAACTTATTTACCACTAAACAATAAATACAGTTACATCAAATTCTCATACCCATAAATAAGACTAGGGATCATATTATAGCCTTGACATAGGAAGTTCATGGACATAAAGATGAAGAACATCAAGAATAACTTGAAGAGTTTTCTACTGAGCAAAAAAACCCTCAGGATGTGAGAGTAAAAGTAGATATAGAGTTGGTTAGAGATATGAAGAAGATAAATCCACCTATTTTTTATGGAATTGTTTTGGGTGATGGATTTAAATCATGAATGATTGAGATGAAAAATTATTTTGATATTTGAAACAACTCTGAGGTCACTAAAGTATTTTGGGGAGCTTACCAATTGGTTGGTGAAGAAAATACATGGGGGGGGGTCAATAAAAAGTTGGAAATGAATCTTAACTCAACCACCACCACTTGGGAGAAATTTATTATATTATTCAGGTCATGGTGGCTTCCATAGTTATATTTTGATCATAAATTTTATTTCTAGAATTTGAAGTAGGGAGACTTATCAAAGAATAAGTACTGGGAGCAGTTCAACAAACTTTTGAAGTATGTACCTTAGTACCAGGTAGATGAGAGATTTAGAATCAAGAATTTTATCATGGGATTAAAACCCCAAATTGGTAGAGAGGTGGAAATTCATGGACCTTCTATCATGGACTAGGTCTTCAAGAAGGTAGTCAAATAGGAACAAAAATTGAAATCTCTTGCATAGGCCAGGGACAAGTTCAAAAAAAAGTTTGAAAGTTATAAACAACCTTTCAAAAAGAATAAATAGAAGCAGAGGAGTGGAAAATCTAAGAAGCAATTTAAAATTTAGAATGCCAAATTCAACAATGATTTAGGCAACAAGGAATTGGGTAATGGTTTTAAAGGTGGTTTCAAAAGAAACCAATAGGCTTATAGGAAAGTAAAACCTATAGGTTGTTTTATTTTCAGAGATGGCCATTATGCTTGTGACTGTGCTTAGGACAAGTCAAAGATCAGAGGTCCTATTCCTCAATAGGGCACTTTCTAGTAGTGTATTCATGCAATAGTTGATAATCGGTATGTCAAATTTCAATCTTCACCCATAAAAATAACAAGTGTTTTGTTTGAACATCCACTTTCCATTTTGATAGATATAAGGGATACAAAATATCCTATAGCTTTTAAAATTCTTAGTAAGTTAACTAGAAGAGCTAGAGTAATGGTAAATGCATGGTCAATACAATATGGTAATGATTCTAAAGTCATAGTTGACAAGTGTTTATTCAAAATAGAGATTAGTTTGCCTAAATTTAAAATAATAGTGGATATGTATGTAGTACCACTAGGGTCATATGATGTGATCTTAAGAGTCAACTATCTTGTGAAATATAAGGCCAAAGTTGACTGATACCTAAATAAGGATGAGTGTCTTGATGATTTTAGAAGTTAGACACAAATTCAAGGTGATAAAAGAGAGTTGAGGCTTAGAAATATTTATGCATTGAAATTTAAGAGGGCTCAAAAAAAAGGGTGCCAAGAATTTAATTTCAATGTAAATGAAATGAAAGAACTTAAGGAACCATCTCTTGAATATTATCCATTCCTTAGGAATTTGAATGATGTGTTTCTAGAATAATTTTTAGGATTGCCTCATGTACGTGAGTTTGATTTCTCTATTGATATCATACGTAGATCAAAACCATAATCTAAGGCACAACATAGGATGAAAACCACTAAATTAGTTAAATTGAAGGCTCAAATCTAGGAATTATTGTCAAAAGGGTTGATCAAGCCAAGTGTGTCACCATGGAGTACACTAATTTTCTTTATAAATAAGAAGGATGGTACTCTTCAACTTTGAATTGATTATAGAATGTTGAACAAAGAAACTATAAAAAACATGTATCTTCTACCTTGTATAGATGATATTTTTGATCAAATACAAGGAGAAACAATATTTTCAAAGATTGATCTTAGAGCAAGATACCATCAACTAAGGATAAGGGATGAGGATATTCTAAAGATAAAATTTAGAACTTGTTATGGGCATTATGAGTTCAAAATATTACCATTTGGGTTGGTAAATTCTCTGGCAACATTCATGAATCTTGTGAATACTATGTTTAGAGATTATCTAGATCATTTTATCTTGGTCTTTTTTGATGACATTTTTATATACTCCAAAAATGAATAAGAACACCTTCAACATCTAGAATCAATTTTACAATAGTTACAAAAGCAAAAGTTGTATGGAAAATTGTCTAAGTGCACATTTTTATAATAAATAGTGCAATATGTGAGACATATTATCTCTATAGATGGTATCTTAGTAGACCCAATAAAGATAAGAGCCATTATAGAATGGCCAATGCCAAAGAGTGTGCATGAGGTAAGAAGTTTTATGGGATTAGGGGGATATTAAAGGAAGTTCATTCCTAATTTTTATAGGATAGCTAATATGATTACCTATGTACAAAAAATAACCAATGTTTTATCTAGTCAAATAAGTGTGAAGTATATTTTTATGAATTGAAAAAAAGGCTTACTTCAACACCAGTACTAAGAGCTACTAACCCTAATGGTCAATTTTCATAGATCATAGATGTATCTAGTCATGGATTAGGAGGATTCCTTATGAAAGATGGTGCAATAGTAGATTATGAATCAAGGAAGATAAAGCCTTATGAGGTGAAATATGACCCTCATGACCTATGTTGGAAATATTGTCATTGATGTCAAAGGTTTAGTATTATTGGTGATAAAGGCCCCATTGCATTTAATATTGTTTATCTTGGCTAATATGAGTTAATATTTATTTAATATTAATGAATATATTTTTGGTTGCATATGAGACAAAAGAAGGGCCCATGGAGAAGATGAAGAGTCACGGGATAAAGACAAAAGAAGGATGGGACACATTTTCCCATGAAGAGTCATCTTGGGGAATACCAAGAACCACCAAGTGAAGACAAAAGAGTAAAGGGTGAATTTCTCATGAAGGGACACTTAAAGGAATATGAAAAGTCACCAAAGATAAGGATAAAAGTGGGAAAGATGTTTTTGGTCATGAAGGGTCACCACATGACTTTTCAAATGCTTGGATATGAAGGGTCATCCAAGATTGGCACCATTTTCCATGAGGAATGAAAGGTCACAAAGGGGGAAGGCCAAAGGTCATTTGGAAAGCTATAAATAAAGGCTTGAGTAGCCATTTGTAAATGTGGAAGTGAGAGGTTGATTTGATATTGTAATATCTAGCTTAGAAGAGCAATTGTGAAAGATGATTTGTATTTGTTATATCTAGCTTAGAAGAGCAAAAGTGAGAGAGGAAGGAGATGTTGTATTGATCTATTATTTGTTGAGATAGCAACATTGAGAGATAGGTGTGTGGTATACACAAAGGGGTTGGTGCTCCTGTGGGTTGGTGCTCACGAATAGCAGCTAGGTTGGTGCTTGGCAAAGGGGTTTGAAGCTCCTATGGGGTGGTGCTCATGAATTGTAGCTGAGGTTTGTACTTGGCAAAGGGGTATGGTGCTCTTGTGGGGTTATTCTCATGAATATATTTGAGATTGATTCTCTGTGGTTTTTCCCACATTAGGTTTCCACGTTATATCTGGTGTCTCTCTCTGTCTTGTGTGATGTTTATTATTTGAGTTTTATTGCATATCTTGAATGTTTGATTAAGTGGAATATTGGTTAAAGGAAAAATTTATAAGATATATAATATACTGATTCACCCCCCTCTTAGTATATTCCATGCTTAACAATTGGTATCAGGGTAGGTTCCTTTTTGAATTTTTTTACAGCTTGAAGGTAGATCGGGAAAGCATGATGGCTAGGTCACAAGAAGGATTTTATACAAATAAAGCACCTTTGTTTGATGGGATGAATTATGCTTTTTGGAGAATAAGAATGAAGGTTTATTTGATGGCCCTTGGATTTGACATATGGAAATTAGTGGTGGAGGAATATGAAGAGCCACAGACATCTACAATTACTCCAGCAAAAAAGAAGGCAAGTGAATGTAATGCTAAAGCTTTAAATGCTATTTTATGTGGTTTATGTGAATCTGAATTTGTTAAAGTTATGCAATGTAAATATACTCATGAAACTTGGGTAAAACTTGAGAATATTTACAAAGGTAATGGAAAGGTATAGCAAGCTAAATTACAGACTTTTAGAAGGCAATTTGAAAGTTTGAAGATGGAAGAAGAAGAAGATATAGCAAGTTATCTTTTGCGAGTTGATCAGATAGTAAATCAGACTCAAGGTCTTGGAGAAACATTAGAAGAATCAATAGTGGTGTAAAAGGTTTTGAGATATCTACCAATGAGATATGATGCAAAGGTTTTAGCAATTGAGGAGATGAAGAATTTAGCCAAGCTGAAGATGGATGAGCTTCATGGTATTCTCACGACATATGAGATGTAGACAAAAAAAGATAAACCCTCAAAGAGAGAAGTGGCTTTCAAGACATCAAAGAAGGAGAAAGCTAAGATTTAAAAATCAAGTGATAGTTCCAGTGATGATGAAGATGACAATGAAGCACTTTTCATTCGCAGGCCAAAAAGAAGAACAGGTGAATATCAAAGAAAATTACCTTTTAAATGTTTTAATTGTGGAAAGATTAGACATTTTTCAGCTAGATGTCCAGATAAGGTTAAAGATGATGAAGAAGAAAAGCCTACATACAAGAATAATTTCAAAGGCAAATCCAAGAATGGATTTGAGAAGAAGATCCTGTATTCTAAGGACCCTAGCTCAGTTGAAGATAGTGGAGTTAGTGATTCAGAAGATGAAGAGATTCTATTCATGGCCATACATGATGATGATCAAGAAGAAGAAGAGGAGGAAGCTGAAGTAGATATGGAAGGAGAACTCAAATGTGCCCTAGAAGAGTTAGAAGTTATTCAGAAGAAGAATCAAAGGTTAAAGTGCCAGATCAAAAAGAATGAACAAGAGTTAAAGGAAATGATTAAAGATCTACAAGCACACTTTGAAGAATCCAAGAAGAATGAAGAAGATCTCACAGCACAGTTGGAAATAACAAGACAAGAATGTCAAAGGTATGTTATTGAAATTGCCTCCTTAAAAGAAGATATTCAGAAAGTAGTCAATGATAAAGTAGTGAGTGATTCAAGATTTGAAGATAGCACTAACATGCCGAATAAGATATTGGAAAGTCAAAAAGCAAATTCAGATAAGATAGGGATCAGATTTGAAAAGAAAAAGAGATATGCTGAAGCTCTTACACAAGAGGAAACAAAAGGGGGAGAAGTGAATAATACAGAGGACATTCTAAATAGAGAAGGATGGAGAGAACAAAGCTACAAAAGGCAATCAAGTTAGAGATATATAGATAGGTCTTATTTTTATGGCTATTATTTTTATTGTAATGGATATGGTCACAAGAAAGTAGAATGTAGAAAAAGAGCTAAAAATTTCAAAAATAAGGAGAAGGAAAGTCAAGTAGAGTCAAGTAGAAGCCACAACTCTTTTGCTACTCTATCAAGCTTTAATGAAGAGACCATAGTGTGCTACAAGTACAACAACTTCAGACACATAGCTCGGTATTACAGAAGCATGTTCGAGTCAGTAAAAAAGGATCAGAGTTTTAAAGCTCCATTCATCAAGAAGAAGAATCAGAGTTTCAAAGCTTCATTCATTAGGGAGAAGGTTCAAACATGTTCATGGCAGAAGAAACAACATGAAGATTCTATGATGGTGCAGACAGCTCTGCATGTGGGAGGTAAAGATCAGCCATGGTTAATTGATAATGGATGTTCGAGGCATATGATAGGTGATAAAAGTAAGTTCATTTCTCTAAAGAAGATTAATGGTGGTATAGTGAGGTTTGGAGATAAAACCACTACCAAGATAGCCAGAAAAGGTACTTTGAGTTTATATTATGGTAGAACTAAGACTAAGAATGTTTTATATGTAAAAGGTCTTAAGCATAATTTGTTGAGTGTTAGTCAAATATGTGATTAAGGATATACATTAAAGTTTCATAAATAGGGTTGTGAGATTAGTAGAAAAGATTCGAATGAGTTGATTATAGATGATCAAAGGATAGGGAAAAATGTGTATGTATTGTCAGATATCTTCTCAAAGGCATGATCAAAGGATACATTCAAAGATCAACGAGAGGTGTTGGGAGTAATTTTTATTACTTCTTGCCATTGATGTTTAGCATCAAGTGAGGGAGAGCTAAGTGTTAGCTCCAGGTAGGCCCTTTTCCATTGATGTCAAAGGGGGAGAATGATAGGTATAGGTACAGGTGTAGAAAATAGGTATAGGGAACAGGTACAAGTTGCTACAGTAAGGGGGAGTTACTGTATGTTTTCAAATGATGGTATGTGCAGGTGATAGGATGTGGTAGTTTTAGGATTGAGGTTGCCATCAATGACAAAGGGGGAGATTGTTGGAAATATTGTCATTGATGTCAAAGGTTTAGTTGTCAAAGGTTTAGTATTATTGGTGATAAAGGCCCCATTGCATTTAATATTGTTTATCTTGGCTAATATGAGTTAATATTTATTTAATATTAACGAATATATTTTTGGTTGCATATGAGACAAAAGAAGGGCCCATGGAGAAGATGAAGAGTCATGAGATAAAGGCAAAAGAAGGATGGGACACATTTTCCCACTAAGAGTCATCTTGGGGAATACCAAGAGTCACCAAGTGAAGACAAAAGAGTAAAGGGTGAATTTCTCATAAAGGGACACTTAAAGGAATATGAAAAGTCACCAAAGATAAGGACGAAAGTGGGAAAGACATTTTTGGTCATGAAGGGTCACCACATGACTTTTCAAATGCTTGGATATGAAGGGTCATCCAAGATTGGTGCCATTTTCCATGAGGAATGAAAGGTCACAAAGGGGGGAGGCCAAAGGTCATTTGGAAAGCTATAAATAAAGTCTTGAGTAGCCATTTGTAAATGTGGAAGTGAGAGGTTGATTTGATATTGTAATATCTACCTTAGAAGAGCAATTGTGAAAGATGATTTATATTTGTTATATCTAGCTTAGAAGAGCAAAAGTGAGAGAGAGGAAGGAGATGTTGTATTGATATATAATTTGTTGAGATAGCAACATTGAGAGATAGGTGTGTGGTATACACAAAGGGGTTGGTGCTCCTATGGGTTGGTGCTCATGAATTGTTGTTGGGTTGGTGCTCGACAAAGGGGTTGGTGCTCTTGTGGGTTGGTGCTCACGAATAACAGCTGGGTTGGTGCTCAGCAAAGGGGTTTGAAGCTCCTATGGGGTGGTGCTCATGAATTATAGCTAAGGTTTGTACTTGGCAAAGGGGTATGGTGCTCTTGTGGGGTTGTTCTCATGAATATATTTGAGATTGACTCTCTGTGGTTTTTCCCACATTGGGTTTCCACGTTATATCTGATGTGTCTCTCTGTCTTGTGTGATGTTTATTGTTTGAGTTTTATTGCATATCTTGAATGTTTGATTAAGTGAAATATTGGTTAAAGGAAAGATTTATAAGATATATGATATACTGATTCACCCCTCCTCTCAGTATATTCCACGCTTAACAACCTAAAACTTATAGAAAGTGTGCATGTTTTATAAGTTTAGCAAAATTACTTGTTGGAAAAACCATTTGAGATCAATATGGATAACTTGGGACTCAATTACATCTTCACCCACATAAATTTGAATGCTCATCAGAGATGTTGGATAGATTTATTTTCTAATTATGACTTTAATATTAATTATATCAAAGGCAAAGAAAATAAAGTAGCTAATGCCCTAAGTCATAACATGTACATAGCAGTCATGGCTACTATCAAGAGTGATTTTAAGAATCAAGTGGTAAAATTATTTCTAGGAGATAAATTATATGATCAGATCAGGAAAGCATTGTATTAGAATGCATAGATTCCTAGGTATGAAGGATTTAGATTGGAGAGTGATGGTCTTTTACATTACAATGGAAGGATGTATGTACCATATCAAGAAAATTTGAGGAACATAGTGCTAAAGTAACTACGCAATGAATAATATTTAGGACATATAAGAGTAACCAAGCTCATGGAAAAACATAGACCACTATATTTCTAGAAGGGAATCAAGAAATATGTAGTGGATTTTGTATCACATTGTTTAGAATGTCAATGAGTGAAATCTTAACATGTGCATTTAAATGATTTATTATACCCACATGATATACATAAATGAAAGTGGTAGGTGATCAATATGGAATTTTTCCAAGGTTTACCATTACAACAAAATAGGCATGACATTATCTTGGTTGTAGTTGACAAACTAACCAAGGTGGCTCATTTTATACTAGTCAATTTGATAGATGATGCACCTACTCTTGTGAAGAGATTTTTAAAGGAAGTGCATAGGTTATATGGATTTATAGAGAAGATTATTTTGAATCATGATTTGAAGATGACTTTTATATTTTGGGTAACACTAAATTCAAATTTGGGTATGTAAGTAAACTTCAACACTACATACCATCTAGAGATTGATGGTTAAACTAAGTAAGCTAATCAGGTATTAGAGGATATTATTCATATTTATTGCATGGATGAGTAATACAAGTGGAAAGGTTATCTTATATTGGTTGATTTTTATTATAATAACTCAGAGCACTTAGCTTTGAATATGGCATCTTTTGAAGCATTGTACGAAAGAAGGTGCATGACACCAATTAGCTAGGATAGGTTGGAAGAGAAGATAGTCTTTGGACTTGAGATGATTTCATAAATATAAGATCAAGTTACATTAATTAGATAGAGATTGGCTAAGGCCAATCATAGGTAAAAGATTTATCATGATCCAAAGAGAATATATAGGCAATTTTTTGTGGGTGATAAAGTGTTATTATGGGTTAAGTCACATAAAAACTCGATTAAATTTGGGAAGTCATAAAAATTATGACCAAGATATGTGGAAACCTTTGAGGTGTTATAAGTGGTCAATCCTATAGTATATAGGCTTGTATTATCACCATCCTTAGTTCTATTACATAATTTCTTCCATATTTCTTATCTTAAAAAGTATGCTATTGATCCTATGCATGCATTAGATTGGAATGCTTTGTAGGTTATGGATCCCAGGGTGTTCATAGTAGAACCAATTAGAGTAATTGACACTCACAAACTTGATTTTCATAATAGATAGATGTCATAGTGAAAGGTCT
This sequence comes from Torreya grandis, assembly GCA_037957365.1. Taxonomy (NCBI): domain Eukaryota; kingdom Viridiplantae; phylum Streptophyta; class Pinopsida; order Cupressales; family Taxaceae; genus Torreya; species Torreya grandis. The sequence continues at coordinate 29,585 of JARHVA010009457.1, read as the reverse complement.
TGTGGGATCAATACTCTAAGGATAGTGTTACTTGGGAGGGCTATGATGAGTTTTATAGGAAATTTATACATTTATTTTCTTGATTTGATACTTTATACTATGTTATTTATCTATTGAATAATGCTTTTAATTAAAAACTTATGTATGAATAAGTGTCATATGAGATGATGACTAGCTTTAGGTGGAAAGGATGTTACATCCCATTACTCACTAAGCAAATTTACTTGATTATCCATGGATATTTATAGTTAGCAATTTGATTTGGTTATTATTATTTAAGATATGACTTATATGTTGTTACGGGATAGTTAAATATTACATAGATTACATGATATAATTGCTATGATTTAGCTGTAGTGCATATTTTTACATTATGATCATGTTGATTTTTTATTTTAGCTATATTTTATGATGTATATATGTCATGATATTATGGACTAACTCCCTGATTGTCATGAGTTAGATGCAAGAGAGATTCATCCCTTAGATCCTAAAAAAGGGAGAGCATCATTGGAGAGGGTGATTTAGATGGAGTTGCTAGGGGACAACAAAGTAACCATTATAACTATGCACACACCACACTAAATAGTACATACTATATGCATAGTAGAATTTTTAATGTTAGTATGTTTTTGATGATTGGTTGCATTTGGAATTATTTGTGAATGGTTATAATTAGTACTTATTGATTATTGTATGTTTTAAAATGATTGAATATGTTTTTAGTTTAGTTCAAATTTATCTTTATGTGGAACTAAACTTGTATGATTTGTGTTGTAGTTCATATTAGAACAATAACAAGTCTAATACCATTTTTGATTAAAGGAATATTGATGGCTTGTTGATATTATATCATATAATTATTAATTAGTAAATATATTATAATAAATGTGTAAATAATGAAAAATTAGAAAAAATGAATAAAATAGATAAAATAATTGTTTTGATTTTTATAAATTGGAAACAAATCTCCATACGAGAAATAAAACACATAAAACAATTTGATTATAATTAAAATATGCAATTATATTTTAAATACACCAAAAAGAGAATTATAAATAATATAAATAAATAAATAAAAAAAGAATGGAAAAAAAATATTAAAGAGGAAAGCAATGCCATATTCATGAAAAGGGAATAAAGATTAAGAAGGGGTGTAATTCTTAACAAAAAATAAGGTAGAGTGTGGCAAAGGGAAAAATGGGATAACTATAGAGAATATAAGGAGAGCATAGAGGGAATGTTTTTCAAAAAAAGCATTATCAGGCATGTATTATTTCTCTTGTGGAATATACAAATTTTGTGTGCTATATACCAAAGTTTAATTACCAAGTATACATTATTTCCATTAATAGAGATGAATAACAAAATAATGGTATGTAGTGCTTCATTTCACAGTCATTTATTTTCATATCTATAATCAACAAATTCTCAACTCATATATATATATGTGAGTTGAGAATTTGTTGATTATAGATATGAAAATAAATGACTGTGAAATGAAGCACTACATACCATTATTTTGTTACTCATCTCTATTAATGGAAATAATGTATACTTGGTAATTAAACTTTGGTATATATTTTAGAAAACTATATATATATATATATATATATATATATATATATATATATATAGTTTTCTAAAATATATACCAAAGTTTAATTACCAAGTATACATTATTTCCATTAATAGAGATGAATAACAAAATAATGGTACGTATATAATGGATGTATAGATATTGAACTATATGTTACAATAGATGCAACAATTTGCATTCAACAACAATGAACCAATTTACAATATTATGACTCTGATGTAACGATATGATTAATGTAGTGAACCTATATATATAATATGTATATGCTATAAAATATATCATACATAATGGACTATTTATACCTTCATATACATGATATATATTGACTCTATATACATTATAAAAGTCATACACTAGAGAATATATGATATAATACAGTTAGATATATAGAACTTAATTCCCAATATTCAAGTCACTATATACAACAAGTTTATAAGTATGAACAAAGTAAACTAAGTCACTATATAAAGTGAATTCAGATTTATAAACATAATGAACTGGGTAGTATATACATAGTGAATTGATAATTAGTATATACACAATGATTTACTTATATGTATAAGCTGTAAATATGATGTATTTTACCAATAAGATAGCATAGCACCCTGTATAAAAGAAGGCAAATTTTTATGCAACAAACTAAACATAAATATGTATAAAGATAAATGTATAGAATTATTTAAATCATATGTAGATTTCACTTTTGATATGTAAATACCATGTATGAAACAAACTAAATAGGTATATATACATCAATCTAAATGGGAATATATATATGGTATTCATATATAATTATGTAGTTAGATACTATGGCAGTGATCTATTTATTTATTATGAGTTTTAATGATCTTTATTCAAGATGTGGTAGTTAGTGAGATGCATTAAGAGAGGTAAAATTACTTATGTAAACTAAAGTATATTGGTTATTACTATTGGTTAGCTTAATAGATCTCTCAGTAATTATTAAGTAAGATATTACCTTCCTATTACACTGACAAGTATTTAATTTTTTACACTCTATAAAAAAATCAAATGCCAAAATATACTTTGAAATACTTATATTTTATAGACAAATATAATTTATGAATAGAATATATTATAAGGAAAATATTCTTGAATTATATGAAAATCAAAGATAGTCTGAGTATACGTATTTATAAGAAGGTGACATTGAGTATATACCAAAAACATTTGAAACCAATGGTTCATATTTATTAAACCATAAATACTAAATATATACAAAGTTTAATAAGAATACAAATAGCCTCGACTATGATAACTAGTATATTGATAGTTTGGAAATATTATATCTCAAAATTAGTCATCACTATATTATGTCTAATGATTATTTGAACTTTATGATATCCTTGATTGGGATTATAAATGACTATAGGAATTTATATGAAATATTTATTTATTTTTTGAGGTCATATGTATGGTACATACTATGAGTAGATTAATATGTATAAGTATATATATACATATATAGTATGTATTGGTATAATGTAGTGGTACCTATAGTTCTATTGATTTATATAAACTAAGTCCTAGATTCTTGAAGAGTGGGACACTAGATATATATGTACACAACTACCTAAAACATAACAAGACATATAAATGAAATGTCATGTTAAAAAGGAAACATAATTAATATTATGAGATGTTGATTCTTGAAATTGTTATGACTAGTTGTTTGTATTTGAGTAGTTATGATCAAGAACAATGTGTATACACATAATATTTTCAAAATTTTATCACTTACTAATGCTCTTTATCTTTTAGGAACCCATCAAGTTTAAATCTCTCTGAGTGCATGCCTTAAAGGGGTGTACCGAGAAAGGGGTGGGTAGACCATTGGTGCTTCATAGGATTATCGTCTCTTTTACCACTTTCTATCTACACACTTGTCTCCTAAAAACCATTCCCTTAAGCTTTTTCTTCTCTATTACACACTCAATCATTTCTTACCTTTTCTGCACCTTTTCCTAACCTTATCCCCTTTTTGAATATTTACTACACTAGGTCAACTAGGTCTATCTTATATAGTTTTGGGTGAAATTCACTTAGGGTCTAGGTCAGCTCTTGGCCGACCTATCCTATGACCTAGTGAATTCTTGTCTATGATTATGCTATGTTGATTGGGTTGACCATTCAGATAAAACTTTTAGAAGGGCTTAGGGTTAAATGTACCTATATATACAAGTTCATTTCATCATTATTTAGAGAATAAAATAAGTAAGAGCTATTGTGTATCTACTTAGCCATCATTCTACTCGAAGACCAAGCTTAGGGTTTCATATTTTCTTTAATGATATGGTTCTTGTCTTTTGTATAAGTCTTTTGGATGCATTGATAGGTTGTGTATCCTAGAGTTGATTTATCCTTATCATTTATACATACCATAACAACCTCTTGCAAATCACCTTGGCAAAGGGAGAGATTCAGGCTCAATTGGTTTATATTCAAAGGTAAGTATTCCTAACTTTGTTCCTCCTTTATAATAATATATAGATATGCATTTTTAATTCTCTTCCATGCATTAAGATTCAGTAGACATTGATGTGAGTATATGTCTTCTATGCATGTTTACTTTTTTTTATTACCCCCACTTTGTGCCACAAGCTTTGGTGAGCACTAGATTATACTTTACTTGTTATTAGTTTAGTGAATATAAAACATTATACTCAATTGGAGTTATTGAGTGATTGTGATTGATTGGAGGCTTTATAACCCTCCCTAAGATTGTGTATTATGATAAGAGATTCCCTAATTGGGTCTAGTGGATCCCCATAGTGGTCATTTTCCTAATTATCTAATGTATTCACAATCAAAAGTGTAATTATAATCTATCTTCTCTGAGTTAGGATTGATTTATAGACATGGTGTATTTTTTATTACATACATTCTAGTCAACTTGACATGAATCTAACCCTTGTAGGTTTTATTTCACAATTTTCATTATTTTATCATTTTTATATATTTACGATATTGGGTCGATGGTGTCAATATAGTTTTAACTTCTGTGAATAGTTTCAACATGTAGTCACATCAACATGACTCTATTCTATCTTTATAGGTCATCATCATATACAAGTTATTAGATCAAACAAGTTGACAAGTATTCTTATTTAACTTCCAGATAACTAACTAGGTTGACCCTATCGACATAGTTTTATAGATAGCTTCTAGATAAAAAACTAGGTTGACCCTATCGACTTAGTATTATAGTCAACATATAGATAAAAAAAACTAGGTAGACCTTGTCATCTTAGTTATTTGTACAGGCTTCAATAGTAGGGTTTTATAGAATTAGGTCAACTTAGTAGACTATGTTGGTAGAAATTTCAAGTAGCTTAAACACAAATTTTGAAAATTCTAAGCATCTTCCAACCATTAAGGTTCTTTTCTCTCTTTCACTTTCATTTTTTAATTCATTACAGTTTTGTTTTTCATAGTTTTTAGTCTTCAAAACTACCCCAATACAATAAACTAGGTCCACTCTATTGACCTAATTTTGTATTCTATCTTTTTTTGGAAGAGTAGGTTAACACTATCAATGCAGTTCATAAAAAAACCTTAATTTAGTAGTATAATAACACTATCTACTCTATTGTATAATCTCTACATACGTTATCATTTGAACTAACACTGTATTATGTTTTAAAGGTAGAATTAACACCTATATGCTAGTAATTAACTCACACTTTTAATTTTAGTTATATCATGCCTATAATAGATCATATAATCTAATTAAATATTTTTTCAATATACCATTTAGTTACACTATTTTTATCTTTTATGCACACACTAACAAATAACATAATCTTAAAATACATTTAAACATTTGTCTACCAAGGCCTACCTACTTGAATTTCATCACCAAGGGGGAAGTTGACTTGGTTTTTTGGTCAAATATAAATACTTGGTTAATGGTATATATTGGTAAAGGAATTGAAACCTTTAATGTTATAGTGTGTGAAGTGAGGGGATAGGCCCCAATAATAAGCTAGTACTATTTCCAACATAGATCCTTTTCAGCCTAAATATTCTAAAACTATCCATATATTTATTTCTAATTCCTTAATTACATCCAACTTCCTATCACACTTAAAAACATATTATAATAATTAATAACATTCAAGATAACCAATTAGTTAGAATTTACTTTCCAAGTTGACTACTTACTCTTTGCTCAATTGTATGTTGTATTGCAAAAAATTTCATTGGCCAGTGTTGGTGCAATATTTTATGTTATGTCCCTCAATTAGATCATGTTAATGAACCCAATTTATTATGTGTTTACTTCTATTTCTTATTTCAAATTAAATTACAATTTTTTTCTTATTTTTCAAACACTATCATTTCTATTGACACAGTCTCTTATAGAATGATTTACCTATCTCCCAAGCATACTAAGTTGACTGTGTTGACTTAATGTCATTCAAAACTATGTCCTTATCATACTAAGCTGACTATGTTGACTTATTATAATTTATAACTATCTCCTTATCATTCTAAGTCAACAATGTTGACTTAGTTCACTCAAAACTATCTTCTTAACATAATAGGTCAACTATGTTGACTTAGTATCATTTAGAACTATCCCTCTTTTTGGCCAATTTTGTCCTTATTTTTCCTCCTAAATTTTTGATATCCATTCCTTCATGGAATCATGAAGCCTCTTATCAAATTTTTTCTAGATAGTCTCAACCCATTCTGAATGTACATGGTTTGTTCTTTCCTACCCCACCTGTCCACCATAGAAGACAACTCTTTATGGTGTGACTCTTCATCACATGGATATAAATATCCTTAATCTTGATTTATGCCATAATTTATAGTAGATATATAGAATTTTATTAAAAAAATCTTAAACTATGACAATCATATACATTATACCACTTTTACACCTTTTAAACCTAGAAGTCATAAACTCATCAACCCTTCTACATCAAATGTTGGAACCCCACACTATCTTCCACCTCTTACAATAACTGTTAACTATCCTCTTCTTAAGCCCATAAAAAAATAGCACCTATCATTATCACTTCCAAAAGTAACATGGTTAAAATTAATCAAATGGATATTCGAGATGAATCCCAATTATTCAAAAACCTTGATGATAATTCTATTTACCATCCTAGCAAGAATGGTGGATTTATCAAGATTCTTTCTTCTTCTACCACACTTAAGACAAATAAAACTAATTTTGGGAATCTTCCACCTAAAAATAATCCTCCTCCTAACAACACTAATAACCCACATTCAAATACTAATTCACAAATTGACACAACTCAAATTCTTGCACAAATAGTTCAAAAAATGAACATCATGAAAACAACTAATCATTCCCAAATGATGTAACTACAACAACACTTATTACACATGACTAGTCAACCACCTTAATTCATCATTTATTAAAAATCAAACTTTTTTCCCTCCTCCTCTTAGATATGACAATGTGAATATCATCCCTCAACCTCCAATGAATAACAAAATGCTTTGACATCTTCAAAATGAACCTTTAGCTCTAGTCATTGCATACATAGATATTGGAAACATTTCTCCAATTGTCATATATGATGGGACTAAGGACCCTACTATCTTTATTAAGCCTTTTGGTAATATCTATAAGGAATGGGTCCAAAATAAATACTTTTCTACCACCAAGATCTTAGCCAAAAACCTTTTTGGTGATGCACTTGAATGGTATAACCAAAATCCTAGACATTTCATCTCACAACTAGAGGATTTAGTCAATGCTCTAGTGAAGGGATTCCAACATGATGACCTTCCTAAAAATTACCTTAGATATTTCATCAATTCCAAGCAACTTCCTAATGAATCTTCTCACACTTTCATAAAATGATGGAAGCATCTTGTTCATAAACTGGACCATAACATGAATGATGATACTCTTTTAAAACTATTTATTACTACTATTAAATCTCCCCTTCAATAAAAAATTTGAATCTTTTCACATAAAACTTTATAAAAATCCTTAGAGCAAGTAAAAAGGCAATAATTTATTATGACTCAATTTAAAACACCTCAAACAACTATTAAAAAACATTTCCAATCATTTTCTCATAACATTGATTCATCCAAACCTCCTCAACCTCAAAATGGAGCATCGAATCCAATGAATTTTAACCCAACCCACCCTCCCTTGAGTCTAGAACAAATTAAAAATAAATTTCCACCCTCTAAACTCATGAGCTTTGATCCTTCCAAATCTCTTCTAAAATGGTATAATCTTGATAAATTTTGTTGGTGGAATGCTACTATAGGTCATTCTCATCAGTCTTGTCATGATATTCACCAATTTATTATTTATTCCTTATTTGATCCACATTTCAATCTTAATACTCACAAAACAACATTATCAATACTTTATTCAAGCTTCTCAAATTCAATCTCAAGAACCACAATCACATCAACATCATCTACCTAATGAACAACAAAAATTATCCCATACCTACACCTCATCCACCAATTTTGTTCAAACCATATTTGATCCTTATTCCTACACCAATAGGGAAAGGATATATAACATGACCAACTTTAAACATATCTTTGCATCCATTGAACCTCAACCTCTTAGGTCATATGAACCAAAAGAGTATCTAGTTTAGATGCCTACACTAAATCATATCATACATGGTCCTATTTTAACTCTTTTTTCTCTTCATACCTCTCTTACACATATTATGTCATGATCGACATCCATAAAATCTAACAAATCAACACATTTACCTTTTCCAAATGCACCTTCCAACATAATGAAAATCATTTTAATTATTCAATGTTACATCAATCCAACTCACATGTTGGGACATCTTGAGATTCCCAGCCAAATGTCCCTTAAGAATTTGGGGTATCTTGAGATGCCCATCCCTATATCCACTTACCTATTGGGGCATCTTATGATTACCACTCTTATTATACAATGCATAATAATAAATAAATCTATATTTAATAAACTTTTTGAGACTTATATACTTGTATTTCATATGATCATCTTTGATATAGATGTTAGTATAGATTTTTCTTGTTATTTTTTATCTCATGTTTCTTTATTTTTGTACATTTTACTTCTTTTAGTCACACTTTACTAGCACCATTATTTTACTTTACATTATTTGATTTTCATTACACATTATATTTGGCATTTGTTTTCATTTTGGTTTTTATGTATCTTTTTCATTTTTGTCTTTTATGTCATTTTTTGCCTTAGTAGCTTTATGATTATTTTCCCATTTATTCAACATTCACCTCATTGATGTTCACCTTGTGAGTTTCAATGTAAGACCGTGGATAAGACCTGGACTTCCTCATTAATTATTACATTAAAACATCTTTAAACCACTTTTTAGGATGCCTACTACTTTCATTGGTTCTTGTACTAGATCCATTCTATGTTAGCATGGATTCTCTAGTGACATGACTCTCATTAGTATAGCACCATCCATTTTATAACACTATTTTACCTTCTTGTGATCATCTACAAACATATTCATCATTTTATCACTTATTACATAGATGTATCTCTCATTATCCCCACATTTCCCTTATTTCCTTTCATTTGAGGCTCACATCAGTCAATTTTGAGATTGTACACTTACTTGTGGGCAAGTCTAGGAGTATTTAGACACTTTGGTCTTTAGTTACTTTTTTATAGTGACCAAGTGTAATCTCTCTTGTGTTTATCATATTTAACAAAACATGTTTGGCTCTCTAAATACATATGGAGGAGGAGGAATATATAAAAAGCCAAAATAATTTAAAAGATAAATCATAAAATATAAACAAAAGGCATGATCCAAAAGGCAACACTAAAAATTATTAAAATTTAAATCATACTAAATGACATGATTTCAAGCACATCTTCTTTTTCTAGTCAAATTTGAAACTCCATAGTTGGCCTCATGATAGTGCTGAGGTCCATTAGGGTGAGGTAGGCCAATAAATTAGAAAAAGAGCATAAAAAAATATTTTAGTACTACCTAATTTCTCATGTAAGTACCCAATATTTGTAGTAGACCAATGGCTCTATAAGGGGTCATAAATAATGGGGAACACATTGTGGGAAGGTAGGTCAATTTTAATTTTCATGCATATAGCCTTCATGGGATGATCTATATACTTCACTCATTATCCCAAGCTTTGTGTTAATTAATCAAAATATCCTAAGTCCTTGGAGTTGATAGTTCTTAGTATTTCTCCTAAGTCCTTGGATTTGATAGTTATTAGTATTTATCACTTTCCTTGTGTGTATAATTATTGTTAAGGATGTTCACATCACCCATGTGGCACCTCACATTCATTATTTACATCATATTTTCCTTATATTCCCCTTGTTGGATATTGTTTTTAGCTGATCACATCCTTGATCACATCTACCTTATTATGCTTCTTGGTTTATAGTTTATGAGTTACATTGTAAGACCTTGAATAAGACTAGGCCTTCCTCACAAAAACCCTAACACCATTTTCTTACCACACCATCTCATTGTCATACTAGTCATGTCAATAGGTGGTTGTGTTTTCTTACATTGTATCTCAGAACAAACACTAAGTTTGAGTTTTCATCCTTTAGAGATTTTGATTTTTAGTTATCCATCATGTTCTTGTTTTATTTTTACAAACTTCACTTATCTTACATATGACATTTGTCATTGTTACATGTTTCTCTTTATGTATGACTTATTCATATTTATCTTATATCTTGACTTATATTTCATTTTCAATCATTTGTATTTTTATTTATTTTTGATTTGACATGCTTATCTTACATGGGCTTACTTGTCACTGTAGACACTGAAATCGTGTCTACTCCCTGGTCGTCTCTCCCCCTTGGTCCCCTTGGTCCACTTCTAACCATTACTAACCCTACAAACTTATTAATTTAAAATAATTATCTATTTTGAATTAATAATTCCCTCTCTCTCTCTCCTTGACACCTCACCCCACCTTGGATACCTCTCCTTGGATCCCTACACTACCCCATGCCAAATATTAAATGCCTAGACCCCATTTCATCCCTTCCACTATCCTCTCATGCTCATTTAACCTGCCTTCGACCATTTTCCTATGACCAGATGACCTCGGCAAATGGAAGAACAGACAAGAGGCTATTTTTAGCCCTTTTTCCTATTCTTTGGCTGCCGACATCGGTCAATAGTTAGCCGATGTCAGCGGTAATGCCGGCGTCAGTTGCCTTCAAAACTATGTTTTGCATCCAAAATGCAGATCTTGAATCCTTCAATTTTCCAATCAACCAACCTTCTAATCTTCTGACCTCTTTCACTCCCTCTCTCCCAAATGCACAGCAAGCATCACAGGGTAAAGGTACTCTACATCAGTCACTCCACTCTACAGGTAGTCTTATACATCAGTAGCATTAACAACAGGTCTCCTACACTTCTTCTTCAGTAGGCAAGAGGTAAGTATTCTTCTTTTGTTTCATCTCAGTATTTCAGAATACTTTGATAATCAGTCCCCATTTGCTACTTCTAAGTGCTATGAACCAAACTCAGCTATCAACCAGACTAGACTTGACTTCTTCCTGGAAAGGCTGAGAGGCCTTCCCCATGTCCTTATCCCTTTTTTAGCCACACTCTCTACCCTAAAAACCCAGCACAAACCCTACACAGACTCTCAAACTACCACAGACCATTCTATAAACCATTTTATCAACCAAGAACCTGTCCAGACCCTGTCCAAAGCCATTGCCCCAACCGACGTCAGCTACTAGGCCCACTACCCCTACCGATGTCAATAGACTAACCGGCGTTAGCAACCTTGACAAACCAATGTTGGCAGACTAACTGGCATCGGTGACTGTGGTAAACTGACAATAGACAATAGGTACACATTATCTAGTTTCCTCTTTGCTAGTGATTTGCCATTTCTTTATTTCTGACACTTTTACTTATTAATAGTGAACTGTCATCCCTCAAGGAAGTCTTTGCACTTTTAGGACTGACCTTTTGCTTGGTAGTCCACCTTATCACCATCTAACACCTTCTTTATTTGAATCTCTTTCTTTTGCAGGTGTCATCCTCCATAGCCAAAGAGGAGTCCCTACAACGCTTGGATAACGATGCACAGACCTCATCCAGGTATCATCTAACCCTAGACCATTACTTTAGTTTCTTTCATCCTTTGAATGTAGAAAAGTGAAAACTAGTTAGAAACATTCTGGCACGCTCGGTGGGACCCTAGGAATTCTCCTTGGGTTCATACTTTTTTTCTTCTAAGCATACTTTTCATATAGGTGCATTAGGTCTCTTCTTGCATCTTTTCCTTCTATCTCTTCCAAAAGACACTATCAGCAAAGTTAAAAAGAATCCTTCTTTTTCTTTCTTTCTTGCATCTTAGAGTAGTAAAAGTCATACTCTTCAACCTTTTCTCCACTTGTCTATATACGAACACACATTTCTATTTGGGCTTAAAATGTATTGCATCTCATTTCTGCCTGAATGCATACTTAGCTCTCACATCTAGTAATTAAAACCACATCATGAATAAATCATAGTCCACTTATGTTACACATCCAAATCACTTGCACAAAATCAAACATATAAACATACCTGAGACAAGGTCTGACTAGGATTTCATCACCTAGCAGATACCTTACCCATCTCGGCAATCCCACTTAGACTTCACTACCAAGGGGAAAGCCCACTCTATTCTCTAGTAGAGGATAAACTCTAGCGGAAGTATATACTGGCTAAGTGAGACCAGCTTATCACTGGGCTCATGAAGTGAGGGGATCTTGCTCCTTAACACCAGGCCACGTACAAAACCTAATACAGACCTTGAGCACTGAAACTAACCTGAAACCAACCTTAGACTACCTCTTCTAGGACCTGTTTTACAAGCCAACTTCCCAAACACACTCTAAGGCATAAGCCAACATGATTCTAAAAGTCTATTCTTAGGATTTAATGTTTAGGGTCTGTTTGTCTTCATCTTTTTTTCTATCTTTATCTAGTTTTTTGAGCTAGTGAGGATGTTTTCTTATTTCTTCCAAAAACTCTCAAATTTTTTGAGTTTCTAGAAAACACAGTAACCGACATCAGTTTTACCACCGACGTCAACAACCTTTCTTCACTAGCATCAGCTATCTAATCGACATCAACAATCTATTTCATCGACATCAGTTTTTCAACTGACGTCAGTCACTGTCACAATCCTTCTTCACAAAACAACAAGCTTAAAACCTAGCTTTCTTGTTGTCCAACACCCATTCTAGTTTTTTGAGACTGAAAAACATAGTTTTTAGAACCTGACCTTGTCTTGCCTTGAATGGTTTTGACACGTAGTCAAACCAAGACTCTTATTGACCACGTGAGGCAACAACTGCTCCCACCTTCGCCTTCCATAACTAGTCCTCTAATGGAGTATCATTCAGAGACCAAATATACTCCTGCCTGACCAACCCTGACGCGACCATCTATTGTTCCCAAAGGGGATCAAGACTTTGAAAGGTTCCTTGACCTTAATGTCAAGGCCCTTCAACATTATCTCACAAGAAGCCAAACATGAGACTCTTCAGGCAACCCAGTCTATGGGATGCCAACCTCCTTAACTAAAGTGGCAACGATATCAACAGCATCCGCTACCCAACCCATGACCACTCTGGCCTTTGCTTTGACCATCAACCTGACCAAAACTAATCTTCAAAGTGTGGCTTCTCCTTCTATCTCTGGGTCCACTTCCATCGATGTTTCGGCCCCCCATCAACCACAGATGATCCAACAAACTTCTACACCCTTCCAAAATCTAGTTGTCTCCATCCCACCTACTCTTGCCCCCATCAACACAAGAGTAACTACCTACCCTTCAACTAGTGCTGCCACCCCTCAACCACCTTTGGCAGCCCTTATTCAATTTGTGCCCTCTAACTCCATGGCACAACCACCCCTGGCTTCCACATCTATCCCAATGACTAGTTATCAATATGTTGTGCCTATACAAGCACAACCGACTATGTCATACGTCTCTTCTAGCACCTTCCAAGTGCCTTACAACCTAGGGGGTGCCCCATCTACCAATCCATTAGTCGATCTCATCAAGATGCTGATGGATAAAATGTCTAGTCTTGAGGCTTCCATTTTCGGTTCAAGCAATGTCCTTTCATATGACCAAATTTGCAATGAACCCATCCATCCCTCCGTCCCAATCCAGTCGTATCCTAATTAGTGGGAGCTTCCTAGGTTCACTCACTTTCAGAGTAAGGAAGACCCGTAGCAACATCTACAAGCATTCAGACATGCTTATTACTTGATAGCCCATGATGATGTGTTACTGCTACAGACATTCCCCATGTCGCTTTCTAGCCCTACCCTTGACTGGTATAGCTCTATTACCAGTCACACTCTCTTTTCCTTCACTCAAATCACCCAATTATTTCTTGACCATTTTTCAATCAATATCACCAAAAAGGTCTCAATCATGGACTTATACTCTATCAGGCAGTTTGATGATGAATCCATAACCGATTTTGTCGCCCATTGGAGAGGCTTAATCAACCAACTCTCCTTCCCTTTACCTTAACCCGAGCTCATTGAGATCTTCTCTCAAGCATGTGCCACCCACATCTCATCCACCTTGTGGGTTCAAACATTCCACACTTTTGATGAAGCTTTCAGCATGGCCCAAAAGCTTGAACTCCATGCTATTGAAGAAAATAGGGTTAAATTGCATAATACCAATGCAAAAATTGATGACCCTTCTTCTTCCCACTCCAAGTCCAAAGGAGTGGCAAACACTGTGTTCATTAGATCACCATCCTTGACAATGACTGACCAACCTCAACCTTCAACATCACAAAGCATCACAAAACAATTCCAACAATGGTACATACAACATAAACACACTCCACTAGGAGAATCATACACTTCTGTGTTGGAAAAATTTGTCAAGTAGGGGGTCCTCAATCTCCCTCTAATCTGACCACCATAATTTGACCCTTCAAAAGCTATCCCTGCCTAGTATAGGGAAAATGACTTCTACAACTATCACCGTGTCCAAGGCCATGACATAAACAACTGCCGAACCTTCAAGAACATTATCCAAGACATGATAGATAAAGGTGACCTCATCGTGGATAACCCGAATGCACCACCCAAACAAAACATCAACATCTTTAGACAACCTTTTCCTAACCACCCCATAGCCAAAACAATGTCCAAACCATGGTTGATAGCTCCCAAGAGCATGATATACGCACGGTCAACATGGTCTCACCTCTTGTCCCTAACCAACCTCCTCCACAGGTAGAAGAGCTTTCTTCTCCTATTCATCCATCATAGGTAGAAGAGCCTTCTTCTCGTATTAGTTCTCCATCGACCTCTCTTATATTAGAGTATGATTCGACCATACCAATGCCATTAGCCCCACCTTCATCCTTCCTCCTACCAATGGGTGACCATACCCTTCCTACTCCTTAGCCACAAGTAGAAGGCACCATCATCCCTACCCTCTATCCTCTTGAGGAGTCACATTCTCCAATTTCTTCTCCACCAAGAGAAGACCTTGTCTCTTCACCCACTTTGACCAAGGAAGACCCAGTGACGGTTTTCTCTTGACTTTTGCCTGAGATCGCTACATCTCACTCACCTCCGTCCACATCTGAACCCAAACCCACGTAGGCACCACCATGCCAAAAGAGATTAAATCTCTTTGTGTTCGTCCCATATCTAATCTTGCCTCACACAATAGTGGCCCTCAAACCAAACCAAAGAAGGCCACTAAACCACACCAGGGAATTCCTCCCCCACCTTCATCATTGCCCTCTATTTTGGGCCCACATCCATCCACCTTAATAGGAGTGCTTCCTACTCCAACACCTCACAGAGGCAAATTGCCTCCATTATCCCCTTTTCCCATTAAACATATATTTCCTCCAAAATGACCAATGCCTCCTATGCCTCCAAAATAAAATTCATCAACCTCTACTACAACAAAACACACAGACCCATTGGTAGGTTCTTATGCCTTGCTGTTACGACAATTGTTGCAGTCTTCTCGCATCAGTCTTCCACCTCTTAAACCATACCAATATCTCAGACCAAAACTACCTTGGTTCGATGACACTAAAGTTTGTGCATATCATCACACGCCGGGACATGACACTGAGCATTGTTATGCCCTCAAGGTTGTCATTCATCAATGCTTGGAGAAAGACACCCTTCTTCTTGACCATATTATCAACAAACCTTCAACACCATCCCATGCCTCCCAAACCTCCTCACCTTCACACTCATAAACTCTCGGATTAAGACCATCTTGGTTTGACAACACTAAATTTTGTCACTATCATCACACACTGAGACATGACACTGAGCGTTGTTGCACTCTTAAAACTGTCATTCATCAACACTAAAAAAAGGATACCCTTATCATCAAGGATCCTCTTGACTACCCCTTTGCCAAATCTTTGACACCATCACATGCCTCACAAACATCATCACCTAAATCGGGATCTCAACACCAGACTACGATCCCTCCACCGCCCTATTATTCAAAATCAACATAGTCAACTTGACCACCAGCCCACCAACCCAAAAGGATAAAGGGAAAAGACATGTTTCTATCCCTTGGACATCCCCATCTACCAAGCCTTCACCACAACCAAAACCCAAGATTACTGTCTTGGGCACATCTCGACCAACATCCTTAAACACAATCCCTGACTTTGTGGTGAAACAACCTCACCACACGACCCCTGTGAAGATGTCTTTGTATGATCTCATACAAAACTCTCCACAGCATCATTAAATTTTGATCCAACCCTTACAATCGATGGAGGTCCAACCTGATGACCCCCAACCATTAGCCACTTTAATTAAATCATTACCAACCATTTCCTCTATCACCATCCATGATTTTGAGATTCTTGCCTCCAACCTGGCAGATCAAGATCTCACCCTCTCACACTAAATCTATCAAACATTCTCCCTAGCAACTGGGGGAATTCGACCTTACCCTGACTATCATAACCTAGACCAAACATCAAACATTAAATAACCAAGTATCAACCAACATCAACTGACCTCGACCAAACCTCAACCAAACCTTGACCAAACATCAACCAACCTTTTAATCATGACCTCGACCAAATCCGACCAAACATTGACCAAACCTTAACCAAACATCAACCAACCTTTTTAATCATGACCTCAACCAAACATCATCCAACCAAACATGCCAACAACATATCAATCACCTTCATGTCCAACATCAACCAACTTCTTAACACGTGACCAATTTGGAAAGAAGCAAATGAGGCAAGTTTGCTCTTAATTGGCTCAGACCTTACATCATCATGCACAGGTATGGATTAGGGACTTATCATCTATCTTCTCTCGAAGGCTGACCAGAACCTGAGCCTCTTAATGCCTTGCATCTATGACCATTCTACTGTTAGTCGAGTACTCATTCACTTGAAATTTAACTTTGGCTTGTCCCTTGAGCAATCCCAATCCTCTTAATCCTCACTCCTGTCAACCCTATTCCCCTAAAACAAACCCCATGTAACCCTTTTATAAAGTATGAATGCTTTGTCTTAATAAAAGGGAGTCCTTAAACTTCTATAGTCTTGTCCATGACTCAAAATTTTGTCAAAAATAAATTTGGATGTCAAAATATCAAAAGGTCACAAACTCTAAAGGCAGACTACTCCCTCAAAGGACAGTAGTACAATCATTGTTGTAGCTAATAGACTACTCCCTTGAAGGATAGCTATTTAAAGCCCTCAAACATATAAAAAGCAAAAATATAGACCACTCCCTCGAAGGATGGCTATGCCTAACATCTTGCTACAAAAAACACTCTCAGAAGCTTCCCGCATCAATCAGCTTCACAAATGACCACAAAACAAAATGACATCTCTATGTAGACTTCCCGCATTGATCAGTCTGCCAAAAAAAAGGGGGGGGTCATGGACTTGACTTGTAGTCATTTTCTAGGTCTCCTATAAAAAGGGGAAAAGTTATCCCTACTAAAAGGGTTACCCTATCCTCATATATCATATCACCTATTCAAGGGATTTCAAGCTCATTTTAATGTCAAAGTGATTTGATTACTTCTCTAACACAACCAATGGTCAATGACGTGATGCATGAATGGGGCTTTTAGATCTAACAACCCTTGCCTATGCTATCATTATGGTCCATGTCAATGAAACAATAATGTGCCTTTCACTTTTCATGCACTTTGATCACAAACAATCCAACCAACTCATTTGCCAACCAACCCAACCCAAACCTTTTTCGACCCCTAACATTCCCATAGCCTATTTACACTAGTTTTTGTGGACACCAATACACATGGAAACTATCGACCACACAATTTATGTTAAGCATAAACCATTACTTTCTGAAGCATAAACATAGACTCATTTCATTTTTATCATACATCCATCACAAATATGGAAAATTGCTAGGGATGAAAAGACCACTCACTAATGTTACAAAATACACCATCACACAATATGGAAAAGGCTGTAACATCATCTTACCCTCATCACTTACCCTGACCAAACCAATCATCAATCATTTTGCCTCTTTATCTAAACTACATTGGTCTAAGGCCCTCCCAACAGAGGCTATGTAGGTAGCACTCAGATGACATGACATCTTTTGGGGTTAGCTCGACCACATTTGTTTGTTCGTCTACTTGATGGACAAACCATTTTAACCTTTGACCATGACTTAACCTCGTCCAACCCATCCATAACCAACCCTCTTCCTCCATTTTTGGGAGAACTACATTGGCCTAAGGCCCTAACAATAGGGGCTATGTAGGTAGCACTCAAATGACATGACGTCTTCTGGGGTTAGCTCAGCCACATCCATTTGTTCATCTATATGATGGACAAACCCTTTTACCCTTTGATCATGACTTAACCTCACCCAACCCATCCACAACTGACCCTCTTCCTCCCTTTTAGGGAGAACTACATTGGCCTAAGGCCCTAATGACAGGGGCTATGTAGGTAGCACTCAGTCGACATGACATCTTCTGGGGTTAGCTCGGCCACATCCATTTGTTCGTCTATCTAATAGACAAACCATATTACCTTTAACCAGTCATCAACCAATCATCAACCAACTTTGACTCCTCATCTTAACTACATTGGTCTAAGGCCCTTTAAATAGGGGCTATGTAGGCAGCACTCAGATGACATGACATCTTTTGGGGTTAGCTTGACCACATCTATTTGTTCATCTATCTGATGGACAAACCCTTTTACCCTTTGACCATGACTTAACCTCACCTAACCCATCCACAACCGACCCTCTTCCTCCCTTTTAGGGAGAACTACATCAGCCTGAGGCCCTAACGATAGGGGTTATGTAGGCAGCACTTAGTTGACATGATGTCTTCTGGGGTTAGCTCGGCCACATCTGTTTGTTTGTCTATCTGATGGACAAACCATATTACCTTTAACCAATCATCAACCAACTTTGACTCCTCATCTAAACTACATTGGTCTAAGGCCCTTCAAATAGGAGCTATGTAGGCAGCACTCAATCGACATGACATCTTCTGGGGTTAGCTTGACCACATCCATTTGTTCATCTACCTGATGGACAAACTATCTTACCTTTGACCATGACTTAACCTCATCCAACCCATCCATAACTTTGACCCTTCCTCCCTTTTAGGGAGAACTACATCAGCTTGAGGCCCTAACAATAAGGGCTATATAGGCAGCACTCAGTTGACATGGGGTCTTCTAAGGTTAGCTCGACCATTCCTTCGTCCGTCCATCCAATGGACCAACTATCTCAACTCACCTCAACCAATGACCTTGGATTTCATGACTATCTCCTCCAACCATGACCACTTCCAAGACAACGTTGCCTTGGTTGTTTTTACATGTATGTTACCTCACGAATGGTTAGCAAAATTGTTTACAACCCACATTTTGACCCTCACAAGTATACGATTATGAGCAAGTTGATCCACACTACTCGTGACATTTTCGTGTTTCCAAGAGCACTTCTTGAGCCTAGGATACCTAGAAAATGATGACCATTGGAGCTACAACTTGGATCAAATAACCCAATCAACTACGACTAAATGTTGGGGCCTAATTATTTTAATTTTGTCACTCCTTGACCTTGACTTGCGATAATTTGACCTGACCATCTCATGAAGTGGTATGCACACAATCTCAACTATTATAGCATTCACACTCAACCTTCACCATTTTCATCCACTCTTTGTCAAATTGGCACCCAATATCAAGTTACCTTCCCTTGACTCCCACTTTGAGGGGGAATACCTCATCTCACATCTGGTGCAACCAACCTCTTATTTTTATCTTGCAGTTCATCTGAACAACCAACAAGATAGAAACAACCTTATCCTATACCTGGGGCAACCTACTCCTATTTTTGTCTTGTAGTTCATCCAAAACAACCAACAAGACAAAAAGGGGAAAATGTAGACACTGAAATCATGTCTACTCCCTGGTTGTCTCTCCCCCTTAGTCTCCTTGGTCCACTTCTAACCATTCTTAACCCTACAAACTTATTAATTTAAAATAATTATCTATTTTGAATTAATAATTCCCTCTCTCTCTCTCCTTGACACCTCACCCCACCTTGGATACCTCTCCTTGGATCCCTCCACTACCCCATGCCAAATCTTAAATGCCTAGACCCCATTTCATCCCTTCCACTGTCCTCTCGTGCTCATTTAACTCACCTTCAACCATTTTCCTATGACTAGCTAACCTTGGTAGATGGAAGAACAGATAAGAGGCTATTTTTATCCCTTTTTCCTATTCTTTGGATGTCGATGTCAGTCAGTAGTCAGTCGACATCGGTGGTATTGTCGACATCGATTGCCTTCAAAATTGCATTCTGCATCTAGAATGTGGATCTTGAATCCTTCAATTTTCCAATCAGCCAACCTTCCAATCTTTCAACCTCTCTCGCTCCCTCTCTCCCAAACACACAACAAGCATCATAGGGTATAGGTACTCTGCATCAGTCACTCCACTCTGTAGGTAGTCTTATACATTAGTAGCATCAACAACAGGTCTCTTACACTTCTTCTTCAGTAGGCAAGAGGTAAGTATTCTTATTTTGTTTCATCTTAGTATTTCATAATGCTTTGATAATCATTCCCCATTTGCTACTTCTAAGTGCTATGAACTAGACTCAGCTATCAACCAGACCAGACTTGACTTCTTCCTAAAAAGGCTGAGAGGCCTTCCCCACATCCTTATCCCTTTTTTAGCCACACTCTCTACCTTGTAAACCTAGCACAAACCCTACACAAACTCTCAGACTACCACATACCATTCTACAGACCATTCTATCGACCAAGAACTTGTCTAGACCCTGTCCAAAGCCATTGCCCTAATTGACATTGGCCACTAGGCCCACTACCCCTACCGATGTTGACAGACTAACTGGCATCGGTAACCTTGACAAATTGATGTTGGCAGACTAACCGGCATCAGTGACTATGGTAGACTGATAGCAGATAGCAGGTATGCATTATCTAGTTTCCTCTTTGCTAGTCATTTGTCATTTCTTTATTTCTGACACTTTTACTTATTAACAGTGGACTGTCATCCCTCAAGGAAGTCTTTGCACTTTTGGGACTGAGATTTTTCTTGGCAGTCCACCTTAGCTCCATCTAACGCCTTCTTTATTTGAGTCTCTTTCTTCTACAGGTGTCATCCTCCACAGTTAAAGAGGAGTCCCTACAATGTCTGGATAATGGTGCACAGACCTCATCCAGGTATCATCTAACCCTAGACTATTACTTTAGTTTCTTTCATCCTTTGAATGTAGAAAAGGAAAAACTTGTTAGAAACAGTCACTATTAGATTTATCTTGCATTAATATTTCATTTGTCATTTATGTTTTACATGCTTCTCGACATGATTTAGTATGTTATACATTTCATTTTTCCATTTATGTTTTATGTGCTTTCTAATGTGATTTAGTATGTTCTGGAATCATTTCTCATTCATTTACCTTCAATATTCTAGCCTTTCTTTAACAATCCTAATTTTCTAATTCACTTAAGACCCTCATATATTTATCTCTACTAACTCATTTTCTACTATTATATGCCTATATTCCAAAAATTTTAATTTTTTCACTATTTTTTGCACTAACCTCTACATGTTCGCCTAATGTTCTTCATGTTGGATGCCATCACTTCCCTTGTAGTATACTTATTTATCTACAGTACTAAGGTAAGTAAAGGTATGTGTTTTTCAATTTTGTCCTTTCATTTATCTTATTTTCTCCTTACTACATTTTACTTAGCATCAACATTATGTGTTATCATGTTTTACTCCCAAAGCACCATCCCATGTTGCACGTAGTGACATGTAATGAGATTTGAGTGGGGCATATGTATACATAATATATTCAAACTTTTATCACTTAGTAATGTTATTTATTTTACAAGAACCCATCAAATAACAATCTCTCTAAGTGCATGACTTAAAGGGGTGCATCGAGAAAGGGGTGGGTAGACCATTGGTTCTTTGTAGGATTGAAGTCCCTTTTACCACTTATTATCTACACACTTGTCTCCTGAAAACCATTTCCCCAAGATTTTTCTTCTCTATTACACACTCTTCAGTCATTTCCTACCTTTTGTCCCCCTTTTGTTAACCTTAGCCCCTTTTTAAATATTTACTACACTAGGTCAACCTTGTATAGTTTTGGGTGAAATTCACTTAGGGTCTAGGTAAGCTCTTGGCTGACCTAGCCCATGACCTAGGGATACTTGTCAACTATTATACTAGGTCGACTAGGTTGACCCTATTGATTGAAATTTTTAGAAGGGATTAGGGTCAAATCTACCTATATATACAAGTTCATTTTTCCATAATTTATAAAAGAGAATAATAATTAATATTTATTGTGCATATGCTTATCCATCATTCTACTTGAGGAACAAGCTTAAGGTTTCATACTTTATTTAGAGATATAGATCTTGTCTTGTGGAGAAGTAGTTTAGATGTATTGATAGGTTATGTAGCCTATCGCTGATTCACCATTATCATCCTTACATACCACAACAACCTCTTGTAAATCAAATTGTCGAAGGGAGAGATTAAGGCTTGGTGGGTTCATTTTCAAAATTAAGTATTCTAAACTTTGTTCCCCATTTCTAAGAGTAGATAGATATGCATTTTCACTTATCTTCTATGCATTAGGATTCCATATACATTTAGATGAGTATATAAATTTTATTCATGTTTACTTTTATTATTTCTTACCCCCACTTTGTTTCAAAAGCTTTGGTGAGCACTAGATTAGACTTTACTTTACTTGTTATTAGTTTAGTGAATATAAAACATAGGAACTAGTTAGGGTTATTGCATGATTTTGATTGAATAAAGGCTTTAGAAGCCTCCCTAGCATTGTGTACTATGATAAGAGATCCCCTTATTGGGCCTAGTAAATATCTAATCAAAAGTGTATGGTATGATCTATCTTCTTTGAGTTAGGATTGATTTATATGCATGATGCAATTCTGGTTGCATACACAATGGACTATGATAATATGGGTTGTCATAGAGTACATTATATTTGGAAACAACTTATTGTAATTATAAAATTATAGTTTAGATGTATATCATACCCAAATGGTATAAGTTGTTATTATTATTATTATTAAATATGTGTTAAATAATGTTATGGAGATTCATTCATACAGTTCATAGAATAAATGTATAAATTTTGATTATTATTATTATATTTGACATGTTTTATGATTTATAGTAGGAGGTAATATATGAGAATATATTAGTTATATTTATGTTAACCAAATCTTGTATTGCTGGTACTGAGTAAGAAGTGAATGGACTTCACTAGATTACTAACATCATAATGCTAGATGAAGGTAATCTAATCAAGTGGTGTGTTTAAAATTAACTAATTATAGAGATCATTACTATTAAAAACTTTGGCCAAAGTAATGTTAGTTATATATTATCATTTCATGTTATGATTTACATGTTTGTGCAATATCATGTTAGAATAGATTTTTTTATGGTACACTGCATGTTTTTAGAAATCATATAGCACATGGGTACTAGATTATCTCTCTAGATTACCACAATATCACTATCTAATCATCCATGAAAGGAGGGTAATTTCATAATGGGAGATTATGTAGGGGATTGATGATTTATGGTTGGTGTGGAAAATCAATTAGATGATGCTCTCCCTCCCCATAATAGTAATTATTTAGAGACGACACTTGAGATTGTCATAAATACTAGAGTTTTAAAAACTCATGATTCATGGAGCCATGTGTCATGTATTTTTACATTGTATTGTATTTGTTATAAAAAAATTATTCTTATGAGCTATAATTACTTATTGTATATTGACAGTAGTGGTTGTATGTTTATACCATCCATCGCTGGAAGTTTGTAGTTACTTTTTGTATTTATTTATGATGTGTTTCTTATGATGCTACTGATTAGTGATGAATGATGTCAAATGATTATTTTATAATTATTATATTTAGAGTATTTTATTTGGATCACTACTTATATTCTTTTGGTGTAATTGAATGAAATAATACATTGTTTTAATTTTTTAAAAATCACATATTTCTAGGTAGATCCTAGTGGATTGTAACATTGAGCCCCCAAACCCTAGTCACTAAGCCTTAAATATCTTAGAGCTTCCAAGACCACAATTACAATAGGAAAAAATAAACACAAAGTTTGATAGTGTATTTTAGGGATCCAAGACCCAATTAAGTCTTGGGCCTAGCTCTAATGTTTGAAATTGTTCTTTCTCACCTTTTTCAAATTTAAAACTTAAATCTCTCTACCACATTTTTTCTAGTTCAAGCCAAATAAATTTACCAAATTGATCTCAAGATTAGGATTTTTAAAAATTTATTATCAAGTTTAAAAATACATCTCAATAGAAAAATAGAATCCCAGGGTCCATTTTTCCCATCAAGTCACCTAGACTACTTATCGCTTTAGGGGGCATAACTTTCATCATGTAGGCTAGTTTTGAAATCCATTTACACTAGAAGAAATATATTTTCATCATAAATGTTTTGATCCCACCAATTTTTCCCAATTTTAGTTGAGTGAAAATGTATGTGTAACTATTTTCACTTTCCTAACTTGAATAGGTCCAGTAAATGCCTTTTTGGATCTCTTGGTAGTTTTTTGATTGTAACTTGGTCCTCGTTAACCTATTTTTAAAACCATCAAATTCATTGGAAATATGAATCTAATATAGATGTCCCAATACCTATAATTTATTAAAATTATTTTAGTGTAATGATATTTTAAAGTTTTAAGTTTATAAACTACATGTGGAGCTTTTAATTGCAAAAAGTAACTTATTTTTTGTCTTTTTATAGGCAAAAATATAGCAAAAAGGCAAAGTGGTAGGAATGGAAAAGTGAAAGATAATTTGGGTGGAAAATGAATTGATGAAAAGTCTATAAATAATCCAAGACCTACCCATTGTAAGAGTTGTATTTTTATTACTCCAAAACACTCAAAGTCAATCAACTATTTTTTGATTTCATAGTGTTATATCCTATCCCTCTTTTGAAACCTTATAGATATGTTGGTGAAATTTATATCAATCATTCACAATGAATTTTAATGTATTTTCACTGATTAATATAATACCCTAGATTTATTAATTTCAATTTGTGCATTAAGAATGGTGGTTATGGATTTTTTTCATTGTTTGTTTCCCTCTAAAGTTTGCATCAACCATGTATGTGATTGTGCATATGTAGATCAAACAAAGGATTGATTTGTATTTTCATGTGATAGATAAATATGTATTCTTATTTTTTATTATAGGATTTATATTTTTCCTCCTTATCATTTTTATTTTATTTTCAAATCTGGTACTAAGGTTTGTTCGATAAAAATCTATTTTTACTCATTTAACTTGATTGATTATTTTGTTTCATTACCACTTTGTTATTGTACTATTGAATGATTAAATTCATAATAATGAAAAACTATAGTTAGCATTTTAAACTATTTTTATCTAAAACCCTAACATTATATTTGTGAAAATGTATGTGTGTGCTTTATTGTTTTTGAATTATGATTGAAACCCATTAGAACTATACCCAAAGCCATAATTACCATAAAATTTGTTTAAGAATCTAGGATGTTAGAATATTTCACATTAGAATTATCCTTGATTGGAACCATCATAATGCACAAATGAGTGAAGATTAATGCATCGTGACCTAATAGATATAGACTTTAGGGAGACCCACCTTCATGTGACTCATTTTAGGAGAGGCTTAATTGGCTTCACTTCCTTGATAGCCTAACATTGGTGTTACCATGATAAATAACATGTCAATAAAATTAAAGGTCAAAATTTCATGTTATCAAGTGGTAAAATCTAAGGCATTGAATTATTTTCTAGTTGATCATGATTGAGCACATATATACCTAGGTAGGAGATATATATGTGGTTTGAAACCTATTCAGAGTGTTGGAAGGTAGTCAACACTCAATAATTTAGTGGGGAGTGCTTGGTATTGTCTAACTCATATTTTTAATCCATTTATTTTAAGTTAATTTAGTGTTGAAAGTGAAGCTAGGGTTTCAAATTAAAGAGAAGTAAAATAAGAATATGTACACAAGAATGAGGGTAAGAAAACACACACAAATCATCTACAAGGGTAGGTGCAATTACCCATGGAAAGACATAATGGTACCATCAACTTGGATATTGTTGGTAAACATAGGACAATATTGATTGCCATAAGGGTATGATCTTTATGAGCAGTGTCTACATAGTTTTTGAGGGTCTATTTATTGATATGAATGGTTGAAAAAATAATACAAAGTGTTTTCTAAATCCTATGGCAAAGATAATGGGAAGTGTAAATTAAAAAACCAAATAAGTTCCCATCTTCCCTCTTTTATTTTTCAATTATATAAGTAATAAGTGAAATCTATCCCCCTTTAACATTGAAATTTGTATGATAAATTCCCTATTTTACATTATTTGAATTTCAATAGTTTTATGTTATTTAGATAGCCTAATTCTAAAACAAGTGACTCAAGTGGAAACACAAGTTATTGGTATATGATTATTAGTAACTGAAAAATACAAAGAATTTTAATAGAATACACAAGTATGCATAACTTATTTATAAGTGACTTGTAAATTTGCATCTTTGTATGAAATTAAAATAGTGTGAATAATTACATTTGATTTATTCCATGAATTATTATTGGTTGCGATATTCTTTCTGACTATAAAATGATTTTATGAATGTGTTATACCTAATTACATATTGGGTAATGGGTACAAGATTTATGTAGATGAAATACAAATCCATGATATGGATTAGTGTGTAAGATGACCTCATGGATTATAGATTCAATGGATGGGTTGGAATAGGATCACCAATGTATGAACTCATTTGATCCATTATTTACCATGATTTACAATAGACGATGACTATTAACCTTTAAAAATTTTTGTGAGAATTGTTGTAGTTATAGTGAAAATTACATTTTGTATGTAAAATTTGTTATTATTGTATCAAGAATTTGAATTGAGTGTGTAATCATGTCTATAATTTTATGTATTTTACATGGTTTCAATATTATTAATATGTTTGAAAACTATTGTAGAATATATGGAATATTTTGAAGGGTTGGACTATGTAACCTATTAAGTTTAATCAAATATTTTGGATTTAAATCATGAAAGTGAATTTTTAATTTTTGAATAATTTTATTTTTACAAGTAAAATGAGAAAGTATTTTTTTTTAAAAACTCTATTTTTCATGGGTTTGATCATAGTGTCAATAAGTTTGGTGATTATTGTATATTTTCATGAAACAACATAAAGGTTTGGATACAAATTAATTTGAGTATACAAGAATGGATCAATAGAGTATGATCCTCAGGTGATAAATTATGTCAAAATAATTTTCTTGAATATGAAAAATGATATTAATAAAAATTACTTAGGGATTTGATCAAATTCTTTTAAATATTTTTTCCTACAAGGAAATTAGATTTATAAAGTTTAGTGTTTAAGAAGGAAATTACAAACATAAGTTATGATGATTTATTTTAGCTTAATTATATAATTAAAATAATTAATTTGGACATATCATACTTAAATACTTATGTTTTGAACTAAACTAGAGGGTTCAATGTCTTGGTATGTGAAATCATGTAAATTTAAATTACTCTAGAGTAGTTAATGAGTTTATAAGATTTGAGATTGAGTCTTAAAGGTTGACACTGCACAAAAAATAGATCATATATTAGTAAAAGAGTTATAAATTAAATTTTACATATTTTACTCTTCCCTATATTTTTAAATTGGCCAAGTAAATTAATCTTAATAACTAGTTAGTGGGGTTTTAATGAGCTAAAAAAAAAAAAAAACATTTTTTGCCTAGTTTTTGGTTTCAAAATTTGAATAGAATTGGAATGATAATCTCTTGGTCATGTTGTGTACCTATGGATATGATATTATGATGTATTAGGTTAATAAATAAGGTATTGGTGTGTAAGTTTCCCATTATCTAATTAGAAAAAAAAAAAAAAAACATTTATCCCATATGTATATGGAAGTGGTAGTAGTAGGTCATTGAGTAGTATATATTGTAGGCAAGAGAGTCATGGTAGGAAGTGAAGAATATTATATGTGGAGTGGTTTATTAAAATAAGGAAAATTATAGAGTGATTCCTTCCAATAAGGAACATTGTATGGTTTTTCCACACCTCAAGCGTCTGATCCTAGTTATGATGATATTGGGTTATTCTATTTCTAAGTTGTGAGATCTCTCTTCTATTATATGTAGTATTTTTTAATTATTTATAGGTTGATAACACCTAGTATAAGATATATTTATAGGGTCATGTTACACAATAATTTTTTATTCCTAACATTTTATATTAGAGAAATAAATTAAGCAAAGTGAGATATTTTATTCTTGGGCAGTTTGAGTGATTTTTAAAATTAGTTTTTAAGATGGAAAACATATTAAAAAGAGTTTTTATTCTCACATAAAATTATGATTGAGGTGTTTTTTATATGGATAAAAATATTTTTTAACATATTTATGAAAATTGGTCACACTAAATATTCTAATCATTATCAAGGTAAATATGGGCATGTAAAGTTGATCACACAAACATCACTTCAGATATACAAGGTATAAAATTGATCATGTATTACATATTGAATATTTGATAAATTTATACTTAGTCTTAAAATTAGGGATTTTTTTAAATTATAAATTATCATTTAGGAAATTTATAAAAATTAGAAGTTTAGAAATTTTGGATATGTGTTATGGGAGATGTATCAATCAGATTTTTTTCTATTAAACTATCTAATAAAACTAGAAATTCCTAGTATCATGACTTCAAATGAGCATAACTTTTAGGTTAGGTTTTTTATTAAGGTATAAGTTTTTTAATTTAAAATTAGGATTGGAAACATTTAAAATGAGTGGTCTTTTATTCATTTTGAGAGAGAGAGAGGAGAGAGAGAGAGAGAGAGAGAGAGAGAGAGAGAGAGAGAGAGAGAGAGAGAGAGAGAGAGAGAGAGAGAGAGAGAGAGAGAGAGAGAGAGAGAGAGAGAGAGAGAGAGAGAGAGAGCGGTATGTAAATTGACATTTATGTTCAACCTCAAAACCCTAGTTTTTATGAATTATGGATGTTAGGGTTTCACTTTTTCCCTGAAGATGATGATATTTGATCCCAATTTTGGATATAGTATGTTAGTTATGTTAGAAACCTAATTCTAATTTTATCATCTATGTAATAAATGATTATAACACACTTATAAAACAAAAATCACATAAAAATGTAAGTTAAGGAGGTACATGAGGATTTTATAGAGTTAGAGGAATGGTCAAAATGATCTAGACATTTTTGGAGTAGCCTTATGTTTTGATAAAGACTACACACATTATACTTTCATATAAATA